>JABWIB010000794.1:59037-79274 GCA_016617825.1 Platyplectrum ornatum | reverse complement strand
GGTTTTTTCCAGGTTCACTGCATTTCCACAGCCTCAGTAAACCCAGGTTTAAAATATTTCCACCACTAACCCAGGAAAATCCCAGTTAAAAAGCCCAGCTCAATTTGTGTTCATGTGCAAAAACACAGGTTTTTAAGGTTGGCGGATAAGAGGTAATAAATACTTGTGATTCTTTATTGTATACTTTCTTTTCTTGTAGTATGATCTGGTAGATTAGTGACATGAAAGCTCATTAGTCTGTTCTGTCTTCTCTGTGACAATCATACATTTCTGAAGCCTTGTATCGTGTTCTAGCGTGACTGAGAGGTGTCGTTTATTGTAATTATTATTTGCCAAATTGCATGTGAGCCCCTCTTATAGATCCTNGTATACGGTTAGTGTGTTCTAATGGATTTCTCTTCTTGAGCATTTGTCTGAGATGTTGCCCTCCNGCTTAGCTGCTTGTTTCTGGCTTCCTTTTGTTTTAATTTTTTGTATACTCTGTTTTCATTTAATGACCCCTAGCTAAATACAATTAGTTTGCTTTCTGGTTGGATTAGATCCTTATATAATGTGTATTATTTGTTGTCTACCCTTCTCTGGATGTTGCTGATACACTGTAACAATAAAGCCTCATCCCTGTCACATATTGATGCATTACCTGCCTGGGGTTACTGACAGGCCATCACAGCTGTCATGTTTTCAAAGTTAAGATTGTTAAACTGCTTTCCTGAGTCCTTAGTGAGAAGAGGGAATGTAGTAAATCATTACTTTAATGGAGAGGTAAAAAAGAAACATGTCTACCCCCCAAAACAGCCCAAGTTGTCTATTCTACAATTGTGTGTTCTCTGAGGGAAAAAGAGAATTACACACACATATGTATTAATGCACATACGCAGCTAAGATGAGATTGAGGGAGATTGACAATTGGGGATGTTGCCCATAGCAACCAGCCAGATTCAAGTTCTCCNTTTCATTTTTCGTACTGGAGAACTGATTGGTTACCATGAGCAACATCTACACTTTTCAATCTCCCTGCTTAGTACATTTAGGCCGAAGTGTTACATGTCTGCAAAACACCATAACATCAATGTATTATAAAACACACATGAATTTCAGGCTAAGCCAAAATATACATTAGACTGTCTCATGGAGTAATTCAGAATCGTGAAACATTGTGCTGTAGCATAATACTGTAGCTATTTCATAGATAATATTGGCTGCGCTGAATCACATCCCTACTCGTGTAATAATGTTCCAGGGACACATCAGGCTTATGTAAATGTCCCTTATTGTGTTTCTCAACTAACAAGTTGTTTGTTATTGACTCTTGTATCATCCTTTTGGAGCCAAATGCAACTCTTTTGTACTCCTGTAAATTCCCTAATTGATTATAAATAAATTCCTAAATTGTTATTTTTAGAATAGCTAAAGTACATTTAGCAGAGAAGCCGATAATGAAGCCCATGCAAAATATCAGCTGTGTTACACTTATTTTAGTTTAACAGATGTTTCCCCTTATATTGCTGCAAGGTTGTANACTCAGCTATTGGTGAAAGTGGATCACATTGCCCTAGCACAGTTCAATTGATCGTTCTCTTTCCAAAGACTTTCAAGTAAACTTGAGCGATTAAATCTCTAACGAAGATTTCACACTCTGCAGAGCCATGCNGAGATTGTCCTTGAACGAGTGCTTAGTCTTCTGCAGTCCTCATTAATATGTACATGTTTCTCCTTTCCTCAGCAAGCAACATAACCACATGTGTCTTATTAGAAATGTAAACTGCATTAGGTTGTATAGCCTTCTATTATAGCCCACTTCTTTCAGTGCATTAACCTTTTAGAAAGAACAATTTGAGCATTGCTTACTTAATCTAAGAGCGTTTACCGTTGTCTAAACTGCAGTACTGTAAGAGAAAGCAGATTGTCTTTGTATTAGAAATGCATAAAGGCATAGGATGACACTATCTATTAACATCTGACACCTACATCTAAAGACAATTCAGTATTTGCTTTTGTTTNTAAAAGGCTTCTTCGATGTTGTTGAGCCAGATTCCCTTTAATGTCAACGTTTGATCATACGCAGCCCAAGTAATCCTTGACAACCCTATAATGTTATAAATGGCAATGCCTTTTTGCCCCCAGTTAAACCATCAGCNTTCTTATGACCATCCAGGTTATAAACAAAGCATGTTTCCCTATGTTGTACTGTAACTCGCCAGCCACCATTACATCNGTGTCCTTCCGCTTTAGTGTCATTATTTGCTGTTTATAGATGAGTAATAGGTTACTTTTAGGGTTNGATTTATAGTAATGTTAAACACAGTATGTGTTGACCGTATATAGGGGCCGATTCAATCCCCTTCGCGCAAATTTTTTCTGCCTTACGCTGTTTGCGTAAGGCAGAAAAACTCGTGTTTTTTCGTTCGTACAAAAAGACGCGAGGTTTCAGTCCCGTAACAGACGGGAAAAAGCGCACTTTACGTTTTTTCCCGTCTTCGCGAGTGATTGAATCGGCCCCATAGTGACATATCTGTCTTATAAAGTAAGGTTGATGTTAATTCTATCACTCAAGTTTAAAAAAAACAACCCACATTAAGAAAAAGAAGATTGATTTGATGAAATGACCACATTACACTACAAATGTTGCCATATAAATAAGAAATACTGCCTAAAGTCCTGTCAACTTNGAAAACAAAGTACAATTCAAACCATTATCCTAAAATTCGTTATCAATCAGACATGTAAATTGGNAATAATGGCAAAAACATAAGTAATTAATCAATGTAAAACTTCCAATCTTGTAGGTGAAATATAAAAAAAAATCCACAACACTTGTTAGACATGTATGTAATATCATATAATATCTATAACCAATGACATTTTAACTAACATTTCCCATAAGGGACGGTAGTAGCATGTAATATTTATTGGACATGTTTTTGTTTGTTATTGAGGTTTTACAAAGGCACAATAATAAACATTAAACAAATACAAATAAACACAATGAAATGAAGTGTAGGTCATCCTGGAAAAATAAATAATGACAAGTAAAAACTAGTTCTGATCTGATAACATGAGAGATAAGACGACCTATACTCCTAGAACATACAAAATAAAATAATTAACCGCCCAATTACTGTATGTATTACACGCAATAAGGCCATTTACAAGTATAGTATTGCTCCAGTCATGATAGAGATGGCAATGATAATAGAAAGCTGCACAGCTTAACCATAAAGAGGAACCGGAGGATAAGGCAATGCAAAATCTTTTCATAAAGTGAAATCTATTGGTTCTGGTGAGAGGAAGTTGAGGTACAGATAAGTACACACANGACATAAGTATTATGGGGGCTTTCATGGAATGTTGGGGTTTTTTTTTGTTTTAGGTTTTGTTAGCATTGCCTTATTCTCGTCTTACTCTCCTTTTCTGACAACTGGAGGTCTCATAAAAGAATACATGCTGCTTTTTGTGTCTTGAAAATGCTTGCTAAAGTCTGTTTTTCCTATATCTGTATCTATTACCATTAATAAAACAGACACAGACAATTGACTACCATTTTTCATTGTGCCCGTCTCTTAATTTATTGTCGTTCAAAAACATTGCAATTGGTTATAGTGATTAATGATATTGGAAATATTGAATTACCGGTCTTATGGATTTTTATATATCTCCTACGAGATTGAAGTTTTTACAGAACATTTACAATGAATGTTTTACATATGTGATTGATTTACATCTTTGAGATACCTATTTTTTTTTTTAGTTGACAGAGCTTTATGAGAATATTATTTCTAGTGAGACACATGGAGTGTAATGTGTGCANCACATCAACTGGCCTTCTTTCCTGCCACTTGTATTTCCCTGAAACACTTATGTACATATTGTATTGAATTAAATACATCTTCATGTACATGTATCCGTTTTGGCNTTTATCTTGTGTTGATTACTGTTTGTTACAAAACCCCTTATAATGGTAGTCAGATATTGCAAGGAACAGGCGAAGCCCAGCAAGCGAAGCCCAGCAGCTCATATAAAAATAAGCTAAGACTACCAGAACGCTTTTACTACTCTTATGCTATAAACATAATGCTTAACTGTTCATGCTTAACACTCACGTTGTAAAAACTAATATTTATTTATATTTAAATGTCTACAACACAAAACAAGACCAGTGATACTATGCAGTTTTCTTCATTGGTAAACAGAGATTTGAGTTGTTTTTTGAATCCTATTTGAGATCTTATTGTATTAAACCCTTCTTTTTATATTTGTAATACAGTGTATAGAACATTATAATATTTACTTTCTAAAGCGTTCCTGTAGTTATGAATATTTTAAGAAAAACCTTTCGGCTTGGTTAATTGTTATATATATATATATATATATATGTGTGTGTGTGTATATATATATATATATATATATATATATATATATATTTATATATATATGTATTTATATTGTCTCCTCCTAATAATAATTGCTAGACACTGCTGTAGTGAGAGACTACACTACAGCGGCTCTTTATACTTTCACTCAAGGGGCTAGCATCTACTTATCACAAAGCCATCATGATTAATGGAGGCAAGTCTGCCCTGTAACTGGAGATTCCTATGNTATAGGATGTCTGAGAAACACAGTTCAAGACATTTAAACTGTTTATTTAAGAATGAAAATGAAAGAATAAATATAACCACCTACTTCTTCCTGGGAGAGTATGATATTTTTTTGAAGTATGAGACAAATGAATGGTTTGTCTTGTTTAAAGTTAATCTATGTAATTACCTGTGTCCCACCGATGCGGGGATGATCTATTTATATATCTCTCTGACATTTAAATTGAATACGTTTCCTAATACAATAACTGCTAGAAGTGGCTCGGTTTTTAAGAAAGTAAATTGTGGCTGAAGACTTGATCTTATGCTGGCCTTATACTTATGCGATAGAGGTGCAATGATAAGATGAACTATTGTGTATTATTTGTGATATTACCTTCTACTGTTATAAAGGGCGTACTAGTGGGCTTATTTAGTTTATTCCGGTCTATTATAATAATATTTACATTAGTACTAATATCTAACACACACTGACTGTTTTATTTGCATATATTATATATATATATATATATATATATATATATTATGTAATGTGATTCATCCAATCAAGTAATAGCTTAAAAAAAAACAGTGTATGCTTTATTTGTTTAAAAAAACCTGTAACGTGTGTCTGCATTTTTTATTTTGTAATCTCAAAAGTCTGGAAATGTATTGTTTACTAGTAATTTACAGTACATGAAAAAAATCCCATTTTACAGTTGAAATCTGTTGTTTAATGTATGAAGTTCCTTGAATATTGTATTGTGCCTACACCCATGACTTTATAAATTATGCTTTCTTGAAGTCAATGACTTAGTTTAGTCATTAACATGAAACAGAGGATAGAACACAATATTATTTCATCTTTGCAGCTAAATGTATATTTTACATGGTGAGGTTACATGGGCACTGTCTTAACAAACTCACATGATTTAATATAGCCAGCCTGTACATTTATAGTTTAAAGCTTGCATTGTGCAGCAAGCGTAGCCTGTTTGGTGTAGCCTGATGAAATCGAATACAACCCAAATAATTATTCTTAAGACCCCCTATCCATACTCAAATGGTAAAAATTCAATTTCAATTTGATGTGCCCTTGTGACACTNATCATCAGTCTTACAGTTCAGAGACCTTTTATAATAACTGTATGTAATAACAGTATGTTGATATCCAATGTGTTCTTTTTGATATACATTTGTTATTGCAGGTTNCATTTTCTACTTGTGTCTTATACTTTCCAGTATCTTGTGTTGCTGTGGAGTTTAGTTTGGTGTAATCTGTGTTTTTAACCTTTTTTCCTTTCATTTTATCAATTGTTTCTGTGTTTACCCTTTGCTTGTATAACCAAACATTACCTGGTTTCTCTATCTTCTTTTTAACCTTACCACCTTACNCAACCCTCTCATCAGGATTTCTGGCAGGTACTGATAATAGCATGTGTTTGCTTCTGAACATTAATATCGTGCATCATAATAAAGGGGCTGACTGCCTGCGCTCCAAAAACAGTTGAATCCACTAAATATCATTGTAGGAAATTGCCATATTTGGTGGCCAGCAGCGTACACGGCTGACTTTTGCCAATAACCATTTTCATTTGCATTAGTCATGGCCCGGAACCCTTTTGCCTGCCTGAGATTTGCTATGTAAAACGCTGTTGCGATATTTGCATGTGATTTGTAGTTGGAAGTCTTACTAGAGGAAATTGGTTGGAATCCTATATAATGTCGTTTTTTTATTTTCATTTTAAACATTTACATTGGAATTATTATTTTTTTTATTTTTTACATATATATTTTTTTTTGTTTTCTAAAGAAAACATCATTGCTGATTGTTTCCAGACTGTGTTTATATGGCTGTCTAGACAATCCCAAAAAGCTATACACTGTTAACCCTTTAGTTTATACAATTAAAAAGTGCAAGTTGTACAAGTAGTATATAACTTTTTTTAATTTTATTTATTTTTTTATTGCACTATCCAGGAATACATTGTAATTGACATGTTAAAAACATTCTTTTGTATATAGAATCGACACACCTACATCCCACTGCCATTTTCATGTGTTTTGCTTATGCATATTCTCCTAAACACATTGTGCTGTCTTTAGCCTTATATTTATATTAGAAATGTTTTGGGGGGTTTTTTTTTCCATCTTTTTTCTGTCCAGATAGAAAACCTTGTCGTTCTAGTCTGTATTAAAATAATAAGAGCTAATTTAAAGAATAAAGAAGTTCTCACTTTTTATATGTGTTCCCGGGGTGAGATGATTTGTACACATTCATAGTAGTAATAGAAGCATAACCATTAAGCATGTATAACCAATTACAAAAAGGTGTAATGAATAGATAAATAAATGTGTGTGTATATATTTATTATTAGTTAAGCCCATGATAACAAAAATCATTTTTTAGTTGAATTTGATATTTATGAACATCTTGAAATATCATTTTTATTATAACTAGAATGTAAAGAGAAATGACAACAGCATTTAATTAACCAGTTTTAAGTCCTTGCAAGAAATTTCTCTTTTATAGAAATTGCTTTGAAATGCACTGAATAAATAACATCAATACAGTTTTATGGCATTGCATAAACAGGGATGCAATATATAATATGCTATATCTCAGCGGGGTCGCAGGGAACTTAAATATACATTAAGGGATTATGGCTGTTCTTTGCAGCCTACCTTTTGCAATCTGGAAGGAAATGTGCAGAATATATAACAATTTAGTTTGAGATGTTGTAACCGTTTAGATATTATAATATGGCACTTATACACTTGAGCAACAACCTTTTAAAAGATTTAAGGCCAGGTCTAGAAAACCAACATGGTAAGGACTTTAGAATGAAGTGCAGAAAGTAATGCTTAATGAGAGTGGAAGTTAAAGATGGATATAGGGAAATCATCCTGCCAAAAGGTTTTCCCCACCGAGCTCATTCTACACAGGAAAAAACCATATAGTGGCAGATTTATGTCCAAATACCAATTCATTTAATTTCACTGTCCATGCAAAGGAGATTATTACACTAATAATGATTCATGCACGTTATTACTGCTTAGTACTTGGCTGTTATGAATAGTACAATCAAATAGAAATCCATTAATAAACATTTCCTTTAAAGCAATAGCAGGAAGCAAGCATTAACAGCTGAATCAATTTAGAAAATCTTGTACTTCTACGCAGATTTCTCATCTCTTGGATGCTAAAGTCCTAACATGTATAATTAAATAGCTTTTCCTGCAATAAACTAAAATTGCTCAATAATTAAGCATATAATACCAGACAATGAAGGATGGTAAGAACGCTGGTGCTCAATAAGCATCTAGCACATCAACCAGTTAAATTATGTTTTGTTCTTGTTTGTTTTTTTTATTATTAATATAATGTAACAGCAGTTTATACAAGCTACATGTAACGTAGGAAAGAGTTCTGAAGTGAGGGGAAATTTATATGGCATATTGAGATTATGAACTTAACCAGAATTTTAGGCACCTGCAGCAAGTGGCTGCCCGGTCCGTGCTATTTAGAGTTCAGTGTTTCCTGAGAAGTAGGGGAGGCTAATACAACAGCCCGGTGGTCATTTTTTGTCCTGAAAAAAAATAAGACNGTGACAGTCTTATTATCGGGGAAACACAGTCGTACTTGACGTATGTGAATGTATGTCTTGTGTATGTATTTTTTTTAACGCTAGCTTTCCCAGTATTAAAAATATATATAGGGATGACTTTCTTTCATAAAAGCCAGCATTGTAACCGTTAAATAAATAAATAAAAGTACATTAAAAAAAAACCTAAATAAAAACAACAAAACCCCCACCCCCCCCAATCATTAAAAGCATTTTGCAAGCAGGTAACTATCCAGGGGACAATTACCTGCTTCTTAGACTTACACCTACGACATGGTACAGGTTTGGGACGTATTAGCAGGACTAATCTCATGAAAAGGCTAATATTTAAAAGAGGGAAGTGCAGAGAAATGCCCCTTCTCTCATTTAAATAAGCTGGATTCGAAAGCACAATTGCACACCCTTCCGTCTGCTAATTCATGCGCAGACTGGCATTATACATCGCACTCATCAGGTCCATTGTATAGAATGTGTCAATAGTTAAGGCTGTAATAACATCTTTTTAAAGATAGGTAATGTTCCTTTGTTAATCAATGAATCAGGTTCTGGGTTCTTTGCATCTAATTTGCAATTAATCTTCCCCCATTACACATATTAGAGTGCATTTACAGTCTCTCTGTAGTAGTTGAAGGCACTTTTCTTGCATTCCCAGAAGATGCATAGATTAATCAATATATCCGTTTGAAAACATTCGTAAATATTTGTTTATAAGGATGATTGGTGTTCCTGGTGTCATACTGCCTTTTCAATCACCAGTAACAATTATGGCCAATGCTGGAGGCTGGATGATGTAGTATTTGCTCCTTCCTATATAATCTTCATATATTTCTTCTTTTCCAGTGTAGGTTACATGACTCCTGGTACTTGGGTTGGGGAAAGCTTAAATGAAATAAATCTCATGCGGTATTTATCATAGTATTTGCATGGGGTTGATACCTGTTAAGTGAAATAGTAGACTTCCATTTCTTTTCCATAGACATAGTTAGTTCCTCTTTTATCATAACGTTCATCTTTACATTATTGTCTCACAATGTATGGTTACTCCACGTTTTAAGGATGTCTTACCAGATTTTGTTCTACACACACACACTTTGATTTAGTTTAGAGATAATTTTTTTTATTTATTGGTTTTGTTTATTTACTGGCTTCTATTCTACTATTCTATGAAATCAGATTTTTGGGACCAGTACTGGAGCTTCAAGGGACTTTTCACTGAATGTATAATGAGAATCTTAAGCAGTGACTAAATCCCATCCTTTTATCTAAGCACCATAATTTCATACTTAATACCGCTCTTATTAAAATTAAATCACATTTTTGGACCTCATGTTTAGCGTTTTCATAGTGACTGCTTAAGATCAATGTATTCAAGCTTCTTGAATGATGCCTGACATGATTTAATGGAATGAATCCAGTTTGCTTGCATGGATTGTAACAGAAATGTTTTAATTACGTATTTTCATCTCTGCTTGATGCTTAATAAATATTAGAAACTGTTAATTTCTTTCAAATGACACAAATGAGTCCAGACTCAGACATTCCCCCTTGATACTGTGTGGCCTGATTTGCTTTTCGTATGTCTGTTATGGCATCATTTTGTACTACCTGATCTGGTTTGCGTTATACGGCTCGGTACTTAGTATTACTACATGTAGTACAGGTGTGCTGATTGACTGCATAACGTCAAAACCTCCGCCAATGTGCATTCGTGTGGGAATCGCAAGTCAGTTGAATGGAAGGGAGAGGCTAGTGAAGTGGTCGCACATGTCTGAGAAAGGGATGTAAGGATTGGAATGTATACTATAATTACAGATTCAAAACACTAAAGTTTGGATTCCATGTGCAGTGATTTGCTAGTAAACTATATGTATATGGATAATTAATTGTTTTTGTCACGTTTAATATTCAACTTTAATAAAAAAATTATTTCAAATATATAAAATGTATACATTTAATCTTCAGTCATTGTTGAGAAAAATGACTTTCTCAGTTTAGGCACCCTTAGGGTCTCCATCATTTTTCAAGGCTCCCCTAATACACAATCATTTCTAATTTTTAAAGTTTTTGAAAAATCAACTATTTAGGTAAAAACAGAAATACTTCAGGTTGTCATCAAATCTTGTGTTACTCCTATACAAGAAGTAAAATTGTGTTTCTAAGTAACACTAGCAATGTTGCACCATATCAGAAAAAACATTCCACGGCACCCCAATGAGAGCGTCGCGGCACCCCAGGGAGCCCCGGCACACAGTTTGGGAACCACTGGTCTACATTGTAACAGATGATTCCTTCATCATATACCTATAGCAATAAGGAGAGCTCAACAAGGGTTTATAGCACACTTTTTACTAAAAGGCATTCAGGGTCAAAGCCAGTGTTCATATAAGATTTTGGAGTTTTGTTTATACCCATCCAGCATTTATTATAGCAAATTTTAATTTATTAAAATAGAGAATGACAGGTAAAATTTCACATGAAATGCTGTCTTTTTTGTATTCATACATATTGGTTGGGTTTTATAACAAAGAGTTTAATCTGCATTATGTGTAACACCCGCTTAAGCAGTGTTCTCTTCTATAAAACTCGCTCAATATCACTTTAGATGATGTACAGATTAGCTGCCCCTTTGTAAAGTGTTATCGCTGCATTATGAAATAATGCTACTGAAGATAGTGCAGTTTCTTGGGGGAAAGGACATTTATTCATACAGATAAAGATTTATTTCATTCTTTTTATAGCACTACATATTTTTGTTTATTTAAAATTGAAACTAAAAGCTCTATAATACTGTCCATGTATGTTGTATATCAGCGTATGAGCTATATCGGGGTTTCTCAACCCTAGGTGCGCATAGTACGCAGCCCTGTCTGGTGGCAGGAGGGAGAACATTTCATGAATCCAGTTGCTTTGGGTGGCGGCCAGGCTTAAACTGCTTTCCCAGACTTGGTCATTGAAAAGCCATTTAAGCCTGCAGTGATTGTCATGCTAAGCTTATAGTAAAAGCTGTCTAAATGGACATACCATGTACAGGATATCTCAGCGATGAATCTGAATCTTGCTACAGAAAGAACATGTAGTGGATCGGGGAGAGGCGCAATGTTTAAATGCCTAATTATCGCATGATTGTACAAGAAATCGTCCTGGTGTATGACCAGCATTCGTGTTGCTATTATTACTGTGTTTCAATGTAATATATGGATTTTGCTTGACCTCATTCCATAACAGGTTAGTGGTACTCGCCGAAAAAAGGTTGTGATCAGTAAATCCTGTGTACCCAAAGCTTTGGTACAGAACTTACCTGCAAGCCATGCTTATACAGATGCATATGTGATGACATGTAGAGTTGGTAAAAAAAATAAATAAAATAAAATAAAATAATAATAATAAAATATATATTAAAACATTACAATAAGAAATGGAAACAAAAACCATCTTTTGTTAAATTCTGATTCTCTATCTTTGAACAATTTCAAAGTGTTGGTCCTCTTTTAAATCTATAGGAAAGCTGTGGATCAAAGTCATTTATGTAATTGAAATAACAGTAACCTGTGTTTTTGTTACTGAAATTTCTCTAGGCATTCACTAAATAGCCTGAGAAATAATGAAACTGATTGGATCGACTTACTTCAAATTACTTGGCTCTCAAGTGATCATCATAGCTCATGAGTTTCTGTAGCAAATTCTATGTTAAAGATGAAAGTATTCCAATTATTTTATTTATTTTTTGGCAATGAAATACAGAATGAAGTGGGGAAAAAAACCATCTACAGGAACAGCCTACATACATTTTAAAGAGCATGCATGGAAAAAGTCCTGTGCTTCTCTAAAATGTAGGCACAATATTATTCAAAGCCTTCATGAAAACAGAGATGGGAATTACTCATGAGTAATCCACCATTCGGGTTAAATAAGTTTGTTGGATATAATCACAACTCGTTGTGGATTATTATTCTGGATGACAAAAACCACGCGGTTTTCATCGAGACAAAAACTTGATTGCTGCACTCCAAACGCATTCAATACAAATTAGTTTCCTTTTGAGTTAGAACTTCGAAAATGTTACTGTCTCTTTCATCTTCATTAGCTATGGTATAAGGAATTTAAATCCTTTTTGAAATACTTATAATAAATAAAATAAATGATATAATTATATATATATATATATATATATATATATATATATATATATATATATATTATATAAAAACAATCCCAGGGTTGCATACATTAAGCAAAAGCACATTAAGATGAAGTGTAAAAGTAGTTTCGGTCCCTAATTAGTTCTGTACTGTGATAGTGTCTTTTCCAGACAACCTCTCTTCTTGTCTAATGTTGAGAATCCGCCAGAGTTTGGCTCATTTAATGCTGTTCTGTGCTTCACACCTACACTTTTCAGATAGAACACATCTCTGCCATTGTTCATTAGTGGATAATGGGCAGTTTGAGCCAAATACTATTGTAACCACATCACTGATAGAAACATTAGTCTCTTCTTTTGTCTGCTTATCACCCACAAGTCTATTATCGGGTACAATGTGTATACTGCAATCACTCATAATGACACACATTTTTATTTACTGCATTGCAGGGCGACTGGCAAACAAACAATAGCATGTGATCACTTTAAAGCAGCGGTTCTGAAACTATTTTACTATAGTGTCATCTGAAAAATTTGTATTGTGACGTTTTAGAGAGCACACCAGTGACCTATATGCACAATGCAGAGAGCACACATGGACTTGTATACACAATGCAGAGAACACACACTAGTGACCTACATATACCATATAGAGAGCATGTAAAGAGCACACCAGTGTCTGCTATACAAAACAGAGTATACCAGAGACCAGACAAAGACCATGATAAATATTATACATTAATTTGTTTTATGACTTCAGTCAGTGAGCTGCTTTTAAAAAGATAATCAGTTTTTATTTACCAAGTATGTTTTATACAGAATTTTAAAGAAAACAAGATGTTATTTTATTACATATTTTGGCCATTTTTTTATTTGTTTATCTTTTAAGCAAAATTGAATAAAAGTTGCAATTAAAATAAAAACTACCCGTATACATTTATTTGACTATATAATTTGTTTATATTCATAATCCTTTAAACCTCCCAATAGACAGATAAAATAAATAAATCTCAGAAGTGCTGGTAAATGGTGTGTATGCATGAATCAGAATGCCTTTTGGGGCTTAATATAATGGGGTTTTTTTAAGATATGTGTGATGTGTGAACAAGGTGACCTGAGATCACTGAACACACTCATAGACAGTAACAGATTGTGAGACAGCAACGTGTGGCCTCTGACTGATAACTTTACAGCCTCATAAAGATCTAGATGTGACCGTTTGAGAATCCCTGCTTTAATGCCTCTAAGAACAGTGTATTAAACTGTATTACACTTTACATATTTACACAAAGCGAAAAGGTTTCTAGTATAGTGCAATTTTAAACTTAGGTGTCATGGGCACAGTGTTAGTAGTTTTTTTTTTTTTAAGTGAGTAATACCCCATAATGAATGAAGCCTTAGTTTCTAGGTGATATGTATGATCACTGAAAAGCTTTGTCACAGAGGTTTTGTGTACATTAATGCAGTGTCATAGCATCTTTTCCTATGAATTTGTTACATAAATGTGTCACTCTCACTTTTATTATAGCTTAACTTAAGAGCTCCTTTGTTCGCTTTCTCCTTTCTACCCCTGAACAATAAAAGTAGATAATAATGGAGCTGTGTTTGTGCTTTCCTGCTGTTGATAAAACTTGGGGGCATAATTATTGTGGAGCAGAATTGCATGGAAACTGTACAAGTTGTCATTAGAACTACCTTCAGCAAAATCCGCAAACAGGAAACCTGACGAGTTGGACGTAAATGAAACACAAATGAAATAAAACTGTTTGATTAAACAATATGGACCATGATAAAAAAAAAAATGTACAGAGAGGTTTGGGGGAGTGTAGGTCCAATGTCCTAGGTACGACTTGTGCCACTCAATATTAGTCCAATATGCTAAAGCAGCATAGATGTTAGTAAAAATTAACAATGCAATGAATTAATAAATTGGCTAATTGAGTGAGTAATTGCCTTATTACTTAATTAGTTAATTAACCAGTTAATTAGTGTTTTTGAGTTAGTTATTTTTTTCTGTCTTTTCAGAACCTTTTCACACTTTAGGTAATGTTATAGATTCAATGGCAGTGCTAACCTCTCACATGACTTACTGGTCTGATAAATATATATAAATATATATATATATATTCTTTTTGGCAACCTTACAAGAATAATTTGATCTCAATTTGGCCATGTAATACTACATATAGGTTCATGAAAGGAATACACAAGCTGTTCTGCTATACACTTACATCTGTAAGCTAAGGGATTGCCAATCGGCACAACAGTATCATCATTCAGCTTAGCAGTAGCTGTTACTGTCCCCGGTGAGAGAGAGCCATCTGTCTAACACAGCTGCAGCCACTGAGACTTTGATGTCCAACCACCTGGAATTCAACATCTTTGCTGATTTATGTATCATTACTTTGTGTTCCCTTTTAACCAATTGTCTTTCCTTTACCTTGTATATGATTGGATCTTCGCTAGACAGAGGTAACCAGTGGGCACAGTCTGCGGACTAGACCTTTAATGTAGTGGTGATTTTGTTTTGTGTTCTACTACTGGATACCTTCGTGCTGTGACGTGCACACATCCTGCTCTGGCAAATGCATGACTTTTTGTTTTATGTTTGCAAGTTTTTTCTTTCCCCCTTCTCTTCTTTTTTTTTTCTTCTATATGGAATGTGATGTAGATTTAGTTTCTTAACTAGTTTGTATTAGTTTGGGGATTTTAAGGGCTCTTACAGTTTTTAACACTTTCAGACGTTTTATTGTAAAATTGTGTTTTATTTGTAAAACATTGTGGTGTTTACAATGTTTGAAAAGCTGCGGGAGAGTCTGTGTGCCTGTAAACGTTGACTGCACCCATTCTCACCAATACATAGCATTACCTACAGTTCTGAAGGTTTTGAAAACAAAAAGATGCATTCTTTGAAATTGTGAAATGTAATTTGCATGATACAGCATTTGTGTTAATGTCTAATGATTTTGCTTTTCCATCCTTTCTTTTTTGTCCATTTATTAATTCAATAGAAAATATCACAAGAAAGAGAGAAATTTGCAGACGAGGACAGTATTTTCTATACTTTGGGGGAATGCGGACTCATTTCATTCTCCGATTATATTTTCCTTACCACAGTCCTTTCAAGTGAGTATAACTGAAGTTATGTTTATTGATATTAATATTTTGATTTACAAATTCCTATTGCAAGGTCTCATTGGAATGGAGGTGGTGACTTCTTTGGGATGTGTCCTATAGTGTTGTCAATAAAGGTCAATGATAAAATCTACCCACCACAATATAAGATAATTACAAAATATGTATTTTTTAAGCCAATATTTTTCTTTTACAGTGTGAGTAATCAGTTATCTACATGCATCTATGTTTTACCGGTGGCTAGAAAGTTCTGTCAAATCATTTGGTAAAGTTTGTGAGCCATGTTCCAATAATTACGGTGTTCCGCTTCCGATATTCTACTGATCGCTTTGAGGCTTCTTTCTTTCTTTCTGTTCTGTATTATTTTCTGAACTATCTCCACCTTTTCTATTTTTCTTCCTTTGTTTATTCTTTCCTTCATTTCTTTTCTTTTCACGGATGGCCCCCTGTCTACTCACCCTCTCCTATTCCTGTATCATTACCGTTCTTCACAAAACAAAAAAATCAAACAAAAATGACCCTGCTGGGTGATTTTTTTCTCTTTACCTCCTATGACAGGTTCCTGTCACACACTGAATACTGCAATAATGGATGTATTCCTCAATTTTTTCTGTCTTGTATGTTGTAATATATACTGAGTATACACCTTGTGTTCCCTGATTAAAATAAAGACTAAATGTGTTCTTTACTTTTTACATGCAGATTTGTATGCAGCACAACTCCATAAATATTTTGAACAATTTAAACCCAATGTTTTGGTTTTTTCTTCTTTCTGTTTCACAATTTAATGATCGTATGGGTGGATATATTTGTCCACAGTGCAGGATTTCTGTTCGCAAGACATAATTGATTCTAGTTCAGGTCAATATCAGTTACTTTCTAACCTTCATACCATACTATACCCGGTCTAATCAACCTGTGGCACACTACCTGTTGGGAAACTACAAGTCACAGCATGCTTTAACTGCTTGGGCATAGCTGATACCTGACAAAGCATGCTGGGACTCGTAGCTTCAGAACACCTGGAGAGCCTTAGGTTGGCCATGCCTGATCTATACGATCCCAAGACCAGATCCTAACCGTGGGAAAGCGCACTTTACACCACACAAGTACGCATCTGGATTATTGGAATCCAGAGTCCTAAATAGAAGGTTTAATCTGTTGGCAAGACAGGATGGAGTGATGTACCTACTGCCAATTATGAAAACTGTAGTACAGAGATGGTTTGATTAAGCCCTTAAGTACTATTCATATTTCCGCACCTCCCTTATTGTGAGTGCAGATAAGGCAGGTAAAAGCTTTTTTACACTGTATTTATGTCGGACTGAGCTGTACAATTGGTGCGTTTAGAGGCAGACACCTGTTTACATTTTAATGCACATTAAATGGAACATAAATATAGCTATTGGTTAAGAAAAAAATCTTAGTATTTAAATGATCATATTAACTGTGTTACTCTAACGCAACCTGCTGCCAAATATGTTCCTAAAATATAGAATTGCAAAAACTGATATATATAATAATGTAAATAGCATTCCATTTATATAATTCATATAATTCACAATGCTTGGTTTCTGGAATAATATGGTTACGTTTCCCAGTTCATGCTACCTGTACTGTAATTGCTTCTTTTTGATCGACGTAGTGCTTTGTTCCATTTAAAAATGAGGTTGCCATAGTGTTAGGCTGCTCCCTAGAGCTCGACATGATCCAGTCATAACTCCATAATTCAGTTTACAGTTCTGACATTTTTCTTTTCTGGGTAAGGCAGAAAACATGAAAGGTTATCAAAACAAAGGAGGCCATGTTATAAAATGCATGTCTTCAATAATAAATGATATTTTTGCTTGGACCTTTTTTTTGTTATGTAGGACTTTCAGTTCTGATGGTGCAGCCATTTTTTTTTCCTTTCATAAAAGTTTTTATTATATGCAGTGTCAAAATAAAATCCCTGCCTATGACAAGGTTCATTAGGTGCTGGACTGTTTGTCATTCGATCTCATCCCCTTTGTTTAATTTGATGAGATTACAGATTAAGGTGAAACAGTGTTTTGCAGTATATATTCTGAAAACAAACTAAATACATTTTTTCTTTGGTGTCAATGTAACCTCGCCTGTATCAAGTCTTTATTCTTTTGTATCTCCGCGCTGTCAGTGGTACAAATGGAGATCTGTTTTTTGTACTGTCACATTTGCTTCCTGCCCGGTACAGTATACATAATCCTAGACAGTTGTATCAAGAAAACAAGTGCACTGAGCCCAATTAATGTCCATACATCATACAAGCAAAAAGTCTTCTGCTGCTCTAACGTTCACCATCAGCATTATACACCTGTAACAGCTGCAAAAAAAAAAATGTCAGTAGCCTTCTATTGTCGCTGTGTCCTGCCAAACATCCAAAGGACTCTAAAGGGTAGGGGGGAGCCAAAGTTTGAGGTACTATGGGATAACACTCAGACATGTCTTGCTGAAGATTGGAAACTTAGGGCTAGATTCAGATTTACACTCTTAAGGTGGCCATCCACAAGATGATGTCGTTCTCATGGTGGACATTTAAAGAATAGGAAAAACTTTTAAACAAATTAATTAAATAAAATATACTTATATTCCAGCTGTCTTCGCTGGGCATCGATGTGGTGCCCAGCTCCTTCTTCTGATGAGCCAACGTCTCCGTCTTTTATGGAGAGGACGCCGGAAAATGTGCTTGATCACCAATGTTGCTTGTTTACGTTTTTCTGTGTTTTGTCACTGTTTGGCTTTTTTTATGTGTCCATCCAAGGGCCGATTTCAGTAATCAGCCATGATTGTTGTAAAGTACACGCGTACCCAATATTGTGTGATTGGAATGATAATTATTGGGGACGAAACACAGGCATTCATAACCCAGGCTGAAAGAAGTTGTTACTTCTGGTTGACAAAGAAGTAGGGATTTAAATGAGCATATTTGTATTAGATCAGAAATGTTTAGGTGGGGTATTTATGTCTGTCTATCTTTCACATTTGTGGATACAACAGGGATTTGCTACTAAATATACACTGGTGATGTGTTCTGATTTTAGGATCTATATATACACCATATATACACATGTATGAAATACCAGTCTTTTCTGGGCCAGCTGTTAATTCCTTTAAAGGAACACTTCTACCAGACTGCTCTCAGAATGTGGATATTTCATTTATTGGTGCAGGTCCAAGCTTGGAGTGGTATCACAAGAAAGTCCTGACATTGATTCAGAAGTTCTTTGGAACCACATAGATAAATCATTTGTTTCTGTTTTGGTTTCTAAGTTTAAAAAGAAGGGTGAAATAGACGAGGAACATTGATTGGGTCTGTACCTTAAATTTTTTGCTGTTATTACTTAATTACAGACCTGTTAGCAATTACATTTTGATTTTGTTTCTCTTCTTTAGCTCCTCAAAGAAACTTTGAAATTGCCTTCAAAATGTTTGACCTCAATGGAGATGGAGAAGTGGACATGGAAGAGTTTGAGCAGGTAGGGGCAACCAGGGACTCCTTAGATATTGACTTTGTATGTTTTTATTTCTCTTGGACTTTATTTCCTTTTAAGATTTGTTTAGGGTCTCTTTGTACATTACATCTACATTATCATTTACAATACATACTTGCTGGGATTACACTTTAAATGATCAAATGGAGAGCATGGTTATATCCTTGACCTTAAACTTATCAACAATACAACAGTTTTAGGACGTAATATAATATTTTGAGAATATTAGATTAGATGACGTTTATGACAACCGGACAGTGATAGAATTTAGTCTATTATCCTTCATCTCTGCTTATTTTAAACTATCCATCCTTAAAGAATATTCTATGACATTTTGCTTAAAGCCAGTGTTATGACCCATCCCTTAAAAAGGTTTTGCAACACACATTATTTAGTTTCATGTGGTTGCTATAAAAGAGGATTGTTAAGGCCTGGGATAACCTTGGAAATGTCACTTTCCAAATTAAAGAGCCAAGTCTCCATATGACACTGCTATCTTCTGCCTGCTGTTTTTCCTCTCTCTCCACAAAGTCTCACATATATGGTTTTACATCAAAACCAATACAGTTAAAATAACTCTAGGACCTATGAAAGATTTTCAGTGCTTTAAAAAAAAAAAAAATTACGTGGTTCAAATGTAAGGTGCCATTACTGAAAACTGTTAAGAGCTGTTTTATAATAATAATTGTAATAATGATAATGTTGAAACTAAAACTTGCAAATTCAAATATGGTACATTTTTATACATTTGTATATTGAAAAATATTTATATATTGAATATGTTAAATAAATTTAATACCCAATAAATTAAAAAAAAAAAAACAAAAACCCAAAAACATCTAAACAGTGCAGTAATCCATTGAATACATTTGGATGAAGTCTGGTAGATTAGTCATTCTGTGTTTTTTTTTTTTGTTTTTTTTTTTTAAACTGATATTTAAGTTATGCATATATATTTTTGGCTTCTCTCAAAGTTTTGTGTAGAAAGAAGATTCAGGATACATGATACATGTGCTATTTAATATATTTATTGGTGATATGTAACAGGGTAGACACCCCAGGCGGGGTGAAAACAATGGTGGATGATCTAGGTAGACTGGAAGAATGGTCAAGAGTGTGGCAGCTGCAGTTTAATGCCAAAAAATGCAAAATCATGCACGTAGGATGCAAAAACCCTAATTCTCAATACACCATTAATGGCATTACACTACAAAATACTGAAGAGGAAATGGATTTAGGGGTCACCATTTCA
>JABWIB010000794.1:29745-43744 GCA_016617825.1 Platyplectrum ornatum | reverse complement strand
TTTTACACACTGGAGAATGTGAACTCGAATCTGATTGGTTGCTATGGGCAACATCCCCACTTTTCAATCTCACTGCAAACTCGCAGCTTAGTAAATATACCCCAATATCAGATGAGGATTACTTATGGGGGATCTCATTGTGTTGTTAAGGATTAGCATTGCTCATTTTGATATTATATTTATACTAAAATCATATTGTATGAATGTATATTATGTTAATGTCATTTCATTTTTAGTTACTGAGATTGATAACTAGGCCAACTGATGCTGTAAGAAGTCACAGACTTTAGTGGCTGGTGTGGAATACTAGTGCTGGCTCCCGAGTCCTTTATGAGCCTTTTGCTGATCAATGAGACAGGATAATGAAAGTTGATGAATGGTAATATAAATGAATGAAAGCTATCCATTTCCTCGATTCCTCTGCTGGAGTGCAGTGTAGTGGAGAAAATGAGGCTACATTTGTTAATGTCAGTAGAGGATTTTTAGGGATCTATTCTCAGCAGGACTATAATGTGGCTCATTATACAAAGTGGCACTTTTACAATCTATTCATTCATTCCCCCCCCCCCCCTTTCATATATAAATGTTCTGTACGATGCACAATTTTTACAGTATTAACAAGTAATATTTTGATGAGCAGGCAACACAGATTTGATTAATTGCTATACACTGTGACTAAATAATGATGCTCACATGAAATGATTCAAGTGGGAGTGAAGATCTCTGCAGGCAGAAATATTAACCATCATCGGGGTGGAACATGATGTCACAAGCATCGAATCCCACCCAATTTTGGGATGTTTCAATATTGCGTCCCGTTGTGAAGGAAGGGTGAGCAGGACTAGCTAGTAGTGAGGTAATATAATCACTGCTACCAAACTTGGGAGGTTTTCCTGGTCTCCCAGGACTTCAGTTGGAAACACTGTCCAGTTGTCATACCTGATAGTCTTATGCAGCCCATTAATTAGTGTGTGAGGGACAATCGTTTCTGTTCCTTCTCCAATTTTTCAGCAACATGTAAACTTTAGAGGTAAAACTGAATGTTATACCCTGTTCTTAGACCTTTCTAAACAGAATGGGATTTGCTAAAAACTGCCTCTGGTGATGCAGCAGTGGCGGAACTACCATTGGTGCAGCGGGTGCAAGGCACCAGAGCCCATAAGGTTCCTGTGGCCCTTGGGGTTCCACCAATATAGCCAATATACAAACCCATACTTCGGAAAATGTCTTATTTTCCGCAGTCTGGATCCAGCCCTTTGAAGGGAAGGGGGTCCAAAGAATATTTTTGCCCCTGGGCCCACAGCTATTTAGTTCTGCCTCTGTGCTGCAGTGTACAGTGTTGACCTGGAGAATCCTGGGTCAACACTGTGCAATGCAAACTGGCTAAGCTGCGTGCCCCTGCAAATCCCCAATGTTTGAAAACCCCAGGAATTTGCGGGGTTTAATCTGAACAAGGTATGATTGACTTCACAGTATTCCACTGTGTGTAAGAAATGGGGCTGGTTCACGGTGAACCCGTTATGAATAAACCTTACGTTATCCTATGAATTCAGGTGAATTGATGATTAAAGGCACAATGTTTCACACTCACAATTTGGGTCTAGTAGACATGAAGCTCTGTTTGGATTTAGCATTTTAGCATTTTGATTGTCATAACTCGTGATTTCTGTGTTATAAAAAGCCATAAGTACAAGAGTTACAGTACAGAAATACAAGATATCATGCTGTTACCTATGTTTTGTGTGGAAGTAACACTACTGTTTTTTTTCCCTCTTCAGTTCGAGCGCCAAGATCCAGTAGATGGTCGCATTACGGAGCGTCAATTTGGCAGCATGCTCTTGGCATACAGCGGCGTGCAATCTAAGAAACTTACTCATATGTTAAAGCAGCTGAAGAAGCGGTTTAAGGATGGAGAGGTGAGTTCTGATATTCAAGTCCTCTGAATTATTTTATGTTTTCTGTATACCAGAAAGATTGTGACACCTACTAACTCCATCAGTTGTTTAAAGATATTATTACATGTACTATTTAGGCATTATAATAAAAAAAATGTTAGTCAAAGTGTCAAAAGGACTAAATATATACAAGTTTATATATAGCAATACAGGGCCAAATCCAGACCTCTTATATCCCCAAGTATCCGCAGCATACAGGGACTTCTGTGGAGGTATGGAAACATAGAAAGTAATTGAAGTAAATGAATATTCATATGTTTGTTTTAACTCAGTGGGAGAAATGCCTTTATGACATACCACCATATGTACCTATAATGACTTGTACACTGTGGACTGAATCTGCTTTGGTCAGAGTTCGTCCACATTGTCAGCTATTCGGCAACGTAGTTCCATCTCCTCAAATCATATCTCCCATGCAGACAGAGGCAGCCCTAGGGTTTGTAGGACCCTAGATAAAAAAAAAAAGGTGGAAGGGGTACCTCTGCCGCCGGTAATCCCCACAGCAGCCAATGAGGTACCCCGTGGACAATCCTTTGCTTCTGATTGGCCGTGGCAGTGGAGTATAGGAGTGGGGGGATGCGATTACAGACAACGGGGGGGTCCTTGACGACACAGCAGAGCCCTGTCACACAGTTATCCGAAAACAGGAATTGTGTCTGGATCCGGTCCTCTTCTTTGAAACAAAATACTTTAGGTTTTTATTGTAAAACCATTTTTTGTTCTAGAATATATTTGCTGAATTAAATTTAATAGGTTGAAGTAGCCCTTTAATATGTGTTGAGTTGTCGCTGGAGGGTACATGTACCGCACATTGAAAATCCAGTTTCAAAGAAAATACAACGTTTGAACTCCATTCCGCCTGAGGTAGTTCATTCAGTTGCAGTCATCTCTTATCTTCACATATAGCTGAGCTTTCAAGGTTTTCCATTAGTCTACTGACCGGTAGAACCTGTGATGTTATCTAGTGTCTGCTTAGGCCTTGAACAAACTAAAAGGGACTATACAGATTCTATTCCTGCAATATTCTATGTTGCTGCAATCATGGAACAATTGTATCTGTATTGATTAAAAATAAGACAAAACAAAAAGTAGACACTATTATTGTTGTACAATTTGTAACACTCTCAATGCTATTACGGTTACCCAGATAATAACATTGGACCTGATCCAGACATTACTTGCTATTGACTTACGATTAATTGACGAGTGGGCAAAACCATGTTGAATAACATTAGTTGAGAGATGATGTTTCATAGGCAAAGTGCCTTAAGATCTAAAACCAGTGTCCAGTGAAACAGTAACAAAAATAAGATATTCTCCCTTTATGCAAAAACTACATTCATTTTACCTTCCCTGCAATTCAACGTGGTGTACCCACTCGTGAGTAAGTCAATAGTATGTAAAGTCTGGATTTGGTCCATTGGCCATACAATGAATTCTATATTCCAGTCTCACAAATTAGTTCCTACTGCTTCATAGTTGGAGCCCCTGGGAAAACATGCCCGTCTTTGGCACCAAACACTAGACTCGAGTGATCATCGTTCTAGTGTGAGTGCTGACCAAGCTGTCCCCTCCGTGTCAGGTCTGCACTGCAGAACACAATACATTGGTGAAAAGATAAATGCTAGAGCACAATATCAATCCGGAATTTCAGATTTTTTTTTTCAACAGTTGCTGGCCCCACACAAGACCATTTTCAGCCAAATTTCACATTTTTGCAGAAGTGGGCTAAAAATCATCCTGTGTGTGGCCAGCTCAACAAAATACATCAGTACCACAGCGGACTTCAGGAAACCATGGAATTCTACATTCAGTGACAAGGCTTATTCAGTAGTCATTTTGCAATGTGTTTGCTATTCCACTAGCATGTATTTCTATACACCTTTGAAAACATGGTGAGGGAAGTATAGTTCCTCTGTACTATACATATTAGACAGGGGATAGCACGTTATGGCACCACTGCAGGTTTTAATGGGCTACACCAGAGGTTCCACACAATCATTTCAAATTTTTTTACGTTTTTGAGTCAAAATCATGTAATAACTATTTAGGTAAAGGCAGAAATACTTCAGGTTGACATCAAATCTTGTGTTACTCCTATACAAGACATAAAATTGTGTTTCTAAGTAACACTCGCAATGTTGCACCATATCAGAAAAAAGATTCCACGGCACCCCAATGAGAGTGTCGCGGCACCCCAGGGATACATGGATTTTATTTTACACTCTATTTGTGAAGGAGACATATCATATTAACTGATATTTACTGGCCAGGCAACCCGCATGAATATACACAATAATAAGTGTCATCTTCTTTATCTTGAATCATTTAGAGTGATCTAAGGAGGGAAGAATTCAACATCGGCGATAAAATTGTGCTGCTATTATTACCTAGCCTTTACAACATGTCATAAATAAGACCTATGTTCCTGTGTGTAAGTAATGATGAGTTGATAGTATAAAGCAGGTTTTATTGGGCACTTGAACATCTGACTTTAACCTACTTTGCCATTTTAAGAACAACAGAGTCTTGTTTGTGCCTGGTTGCAATAAAACCATTTATATTTCTGTTTTAGGGCCTGGCTTTTGAAGAAGTGGAAAATTTCTTTACCTTCCTTAAGAATATTAATGACGTGGACACTGCGTTGAGCTTTTACCATATGGCTGGAGCTTCTCTAGATAAAGGTATCTGTGTGTAACCCATGCTTACATTCTAAAGAAAAGTGGTGAAACATAGTGGCAGTTACACATACGTATACACACACGCACACGCACAAACTAGGGACAATTTAGTCAGCTGCCAACTAACCTACAGTATGTATATGGGGTGTGAGAGGAAACCGGAGCACCCGTAGGAAACCCATGTGGACACTGGCGACCTCAGCACTGTTGGGCATCTGTGCTATACACTGAGCCATTCATGCTGTAGGTGGGGCAGTTTCAGAAATTCCGATTGTCCTGTCAAAATGATGCATGCTAAAATGAAATACTTGTACACTAGATAAATATGGCAAATATGATTGATGGGAGAGAGGATGCAGAGGGGTAGAGAAGGAGGAAGATAATTGATTGCTGAGAGGATGAATAGAACAGTCCCTCTTCTGACTGTATCCTGTCTTTAAATCATAGACTGTCATACAGAGAGCCAATATGAGGGCTTTTCTGTGGCCAGGAGTTAAAAGATCTAGTGCATTGAACCCATAAATTTGTCATAATTGTTGGTGCCAGCTGGTACCTAGATACCCACCTCAATCTGGTTAAGAATAGCCATCATGCCACATAGAGTAGCCATGCCATTGACTACTACCTCTCAGTAACAATAACAGTGAACAGACCTCTGGGTAAAATACAATGAGCAGAACATTGTTCCAGTGTGTGAAATGGACTAATCGCTAAATAAATGAATTGTTTATGTAAGAACATAAGCCATATTGTGAGCATGCTTGTCATCTCCAGGTAGTAGTAGTAGTAGTACGTTTATTTATAAGGCGCCACACAATGTCCGCAGCGTCGTACATAGTAACATAAAATACAAAACAATACCATACAGGGTGTGGAAAAGCATACAGAATAAAAAGGGGTACAGCTGGTAAACAGCCCATCACAAAAGGGAGAAGTACAACGAGAACGGTTTCTCCGGGACAGGAGAATGTGTAGAAAGGTAGGGCAGAGGTGGAGAGAGGTGGTGAGGGAGAGGTAACCAGGTTGTATATAAGGTCAGATATGTTTTGTTGGCTTAACAAACCCTTTACACCAAACATCCAGTTCCTCTAGATTTACTATTATTTGGGAACAGAGACTTCAAACGGCATTTCTAGTTGATTTACTTCACGAATGTGTCTGACACAGTCATAATTAATTTGTTAAAGATTTTTTTTTGTTCCCGCCAAGATGAAAGTCTTGTTAATTTCTGATTTGTAAATTACATCCCCCATCTGTTGAGACGTGTGCACTGTTTGCATTGCCAGTGAAAGCAATGTTTGGTAATCGAGGCAGATTTGATTTCTAAATGCAAACTGATCTGCCAATGGCTTCAGCTCCAAGAACAGGAGCCGATTGTTTCTTCATAAAATTAATCTTCAATACTAATTACGTTCAGAAATAGCCATTCTATGATTTCCAAGGGTTCAACTAGGCGGAACATCAAGAAAATCATCTGACTGAAACTAGTGCAACTGTAAACATAACTACATAACGGTTTATTTATTAAATATTACTCCATCAGTACCAAAAATATGGCACTGCAAAGACTGGACTGTATGTTTTAATATATGTGATAATTTGGCGATACATATTAGTTCTTCTTGTAGTAGAAATAGATTCTAAGTAACTACAGGTCAGAGTAAGCATGTATAGTAACCGCTGGTTTTCTCTGTTTTAACAGGAAGAGATATGAATATTACACGTATTGTGTCACACTTCTGTATTGATCATATTTATTAGTATCCTCAAATAATTATATTGTTTTGGGAATCCAGTTCTTCAAGAATGGAAGCAGTTTATGTACATTTGAATTATATAAAAAAATGCTTCTAATTATGCTTCTCTTATTTATCTATGATCCATAATCTGGTGTATTATGCAGAACTTTCAAAAGACGGATGATTAAAACCCTTTAACAGGTGGATAGATTCATCGTGTAACATTCTCACAGGAAAGCTGGTATGCCAAGTGTATGAAACAATAAAAAACAAATAGCAATTACAGCAAAACAAGAATTTTCTTTTATTATTCACTTTGGCTTTTGTAGGTCTAATGTGGGCCAGAGTGTATCTCCCATCCGCTTCAATCCTTGTCGATAGCATGAAGACCCTTGTCTTAGCATTAGTTCTGTAGCTATTCTATTAGTTCTTATAATGAAATCAGTTCCAGGGCAGCATTACCATTCCATGTTATCAGTTTGTATGGCTCTTCAATAGAGTCCTATCCTCCTCTAGTGGGTCATAAAACCTCCCCTACATATCAGATATATGAAGTGCAAGCAGAAAACTCTGCTCATGGTATAAACAATGCAATAGCAAGGTTATTCATCAAATTTAGGGATGATACTTTGGGGAAATATGTTTGTTTTAGTAAAAACAATGCGCCCTGCAGAGTAGCTGAGAGAATAAGGTGCCATAAGGTGAAATGTGTTGGGTGAAGAAGTTAAATGTTTATACAATAGGTTTAATATGAGTTGATTGAATTGGCCGCCCACACCAATATTCTATATAAGCTAAAGGGTTTTCTCTCTTTAACCAAATAGTACTTAATATAAAACCCTCCCATAGGCAACACCGATGCCACAGTATATCGCATAGCTAGGAATCATAATTAAAGATGTGCTAAATAAGAACCTTCAGACTGCATATCACCAATTATGATCATATTTTCATAAAACGTCCCAATATCTAACTATAACAAATGTCCGCACCCCCAAATGTGAACACTTGCCCCTAGTTCCACATCATGAACTGCAGCTGCCAGCCATTAGAATACAT
Source organism: Platyplectrum ornatum (assembly GCA_016617825.1). Lineage (NCBI taxonomy): Eukaryota > Metazoa > Chordata > Amphibia > Anura > Limnodynastidae > Platyplectrum > Platyplectrum ornatum. Next base: position 36,310 of record JABWIB010000794.1, on the reverse strand, counting down.
TTATTGTAAAAATCATTTAGTAAACTCTGGGTGTGCTGGGTCCCACAGTTTGTATGCCAATTACAAGGCTCCAGCGTGTGCTTACACAACTCTCCAAAGATATTCTATTAATAAGTGGGAATGCAGTAAATTACCATGCCATATGTGCAGATTTGCACCATTAGCATTAGAGATTGATATTTGCACCCATCGGACAGTGAGAAGGCAATATACCATGTACCATAAAGGTCTCTGATGTGAGGGCTATAAAAGGGGGCAGTGTGCATGCAATGTGAGCAGGGGGACATATTGGGGTTTAGACTAGTGAACCCTACATGTGCACATTTGTCCACATATTTTATTTTCTTCCCTTATTGCATCCAGGGTCTTGTTTCACTGGTTACATTTACCCTGAGAAACATATTTCTGAGTGCTCCCACTGCTGCCTGATTTGTCCCTGGCCTGCATTCAAGGAGAACCTTTTACCTCTGAAGCTCTCTGCATAAATTATAAAGTCTCTGCATTGGACACGGAAGTGTTGGCATGCATCCTTACTCATAACTCTCCAGTGAGATGGGGGAATTCTCATCCTGGCTTACGTTAGACCTTTTTAATTTTGCATTAAAATACTGCAGTATCACTGCTCTTAAATGGAAAGAAAATGTGCATGCATTTCACATCATTAGAAGCGCATAGAAAATGTGTACAGCCTGAAAACGTTTTGCAGTTCATAGCAATCTCTGTATAAACAAATATTGAGCATGTCTAATCCGTTGCGAGTCTGTTCTGACCCTTTGTTCAGCTCTCATGGATCTGGTATAGGAAAAGTGGACTTTAATCCAAGGAGAGCAATTCTGTGTTGTGTTAGTCACACTTGGTGCCCTGTGACAAGAAGACTCCAATTAAAATCTACATTTTCTCTCTGTTACAATTCTTTTTGTAATTAAATGTGGCATATCCAGTAACTTAATATAATATGTCACTGGGCTGAAAGCTAAAGTTGAATTTCTCCTTTTATGAACTGATTTGGTTGTGCTCTGCGGAATGAGCTGTTATCACATATCTTTAGCCATTAAAGTTACATAACAATACTGTTAGATGCTAATTCCATCCATGGCAGCTAAATGATTATACTTTTAGATTGTTTTTGTTATTGTCTCCTTATAATTTCTTTGACTTTGGAAGGCTGAACAAATGGCAACCCTAAGGAAACTTAAACAATTGATTCAGATAAGAATCAGACTGACTGGGGTTTTATTTTCCCCATTTCTCCAGGTATTGAAAAATGACAGTAGCCCCTGAACGTGAANAGAGATTGCATGCTTGAAGTTCAGCGCCTGCATATCCTTCTATGTCAGAATTCAGAAAGTATTATCGAAAAAGATAGAAATTAAAAACTATATGCATAGAAGATACTTGTAGCAGCTCCCATAGGGTTAATGCAATTGAGTGCCTGGCAGAATCTTCCATAATGAAAAAAAGACAGGAAGACTGTTTTCATTGTTATATGGGTATTTAAACATATGACACTACTACAGATGGTTATATCTTATGGGTTTATTTGTCCGAAAATGAATGTAGCTGTTGCAGCTGGAATTTACTAAAGTAAAAGCCTTGATATATTATAAAAGTCATTCATTTAAAGCAACCCATGTTTGGTAGCTGTTGTATAATACAGGCACCCAACTTTTGCTCATTTAGTTCATAATGTTAATGTAGCTCATCTACTTCATTTATATAGTTTATAATGATCAGCTCATCTAGTTCATGATCTATAGCTATAGAAATGAGAAGGGAATAGTTATTATGGAAGACTTAGTTCTGTTCTAGCCACACTAATGTATTACATACTGTTATCTCTTTGGATTAGTTATATACAGTTTGCTCATAAGTTTACATACCCTAGCAGAATTTGTGATTTTTCTGGCCATTTGTTAGAGAATATGAAGGATAATGTTTCTGTCACTCATGGTTAGTAAATGGGTGAAGCCATTTATTGTCAAACCAATGTGTTTACTCTTTTTAAATCATAATTACAACTACCCAAATGACCCTGATCAAAAGTTTACATACCGTGTATTGCCCCCTTTAACATCAATGAGAGATTGAAATATTTTGAGGTAGTTGTAGATGAGGCTCTTTATTTTCTCAGATGGTAAAGCTGCCCATTCTTCTTGGCAAAATGCCTCCAGTTCCTGTAAATTCTTGGGCTATCTTGCATGAACTGCACGTTTGAGATCAGGAGACTGAGATGGCCACTCCAGAACCTTCACATTATTCAGCTGTAGCCAATGACAGGTCGACTTGACCTTGTGTTTTGGATCATTGGCATGTTGGAACGTCTAAGTACGTCCATCCACGTTTCCGGGCTGATGAGTGAAAATTTTCCTCCAGTATTTTCTGATAACATGCTGCATTCATCTTGTCATAAATTTTGACCAAGTTTGACGTGCCTTTGTAGCTCACACATCCCCAAAACATCAGCGATCCACCTCCTGGGTTCACAGTAGGAATGGTGTTCATCATAGGCCTTTCCTTTCCAAATGAAACAATGAAAATTTATGGTTGTGCCCAAAAAGTTACATTTTGATCTCATCACTCCAGAAGTTTTGAGGCTTTCTCTGTGCTGTTTGGAGTATTGTAAGCGGGATGCTTTGTGGCATTTCGTAGTAATGGCATTCTTCTGGCGTCTCGACCATACAGCCAATTTTTCTTCAAATGCCTCCTACATGTGACGGCGTCGCGCCTTCCTCCCACATCCTTAAGTTCATGATGAACCAATTTTCTTGGCCAGCTCTAAGAACTAGATGAAGTAAAGAAATAGGAGTAAAATATGATTAGTGAACTGCTCAGGAGTCTGAACTCAGCAGCGCCACCTCTGGTGATTTAGAGGTATAGCGTTATGATTAAATAATATGATAGGGAGAGTTTGTGCAGGAGGAGCTGCTGATTCTGCTCAGCTTCATATTTCTGTGTAGTGACTTCCAGATCCGTGATCTAAGTGAATTAGTTCATTTAAAAGATTATATCATTTGAACTAGTCGTTCTTGAACTNCCCATCACTAGCTGAGAGACTGCAGGAGACCTATCATTAAAGCACTTATTGAAGATATAGTCCAATTTCCTGCTGCAGTGAATTAGAATTGTTGCCTACACAGCAAATATGACCCTGGAGATGTGAGAGACTGGATTACTGTCATTTTTAAAATGAATATTTGCTAAAATACCCAGAAGTCATCTGTCTTAAGCATTGTCTTTTGCATCCTATTGCAGCTTAAATGTAATGTAATGTCAATTCACTGTGGACCGTAAGCAGAGCTCTGATCATAGAATTTTCTGCCATTGCACAATTTATGGACATGTCTGGATCCACACTAACCAAACGTCTGTAGCTCCGGTCCAGTTTGGTTCTGGTCCAGTATTATTAATTTTGACATTACATACAGTAAAACAATGTCTGGTCTACCAGGTATACTGTTATGGTTGGATTTCCCTTGTAAGCCTTGCTGCAGTTCTAAAACTTACAAAGAAAATGAGCACAAGGGAGAATCAGGGGACAAAGCAAAGATCAATTATTAATGATAGAAGCACAAAGTATATTAATAAGAGATGATATCTGCAATTTGAGGACAATAGCAAAGCTATAAAATCCACAGCTGACACATTATATGGAGGCTTAATAACAATTCTAATATCATTACTGCATCTAATTTTCCATTTTGTTTTGTCCCCAGAAGGCCTGTATTGCATTGATCCAAAAAAATGAATAGTAAAATCAAGTACTATTTATATACTTTATTGAATACAAGGCAGAAGTCTTTTTTGCAAGGAAGTACAAGGGGGGGGGGATTTTGTCAGTATTATGTTAAAATCGCTATAAATGGTGTCTGCATGTAAATATTAAGTAACTTTTTCCATTTAGATGAACTGATGCACAGAGATGGAACTGGTTAGCTTATTTCAATTACCATAATATAGTATAAATACACAGGCTAATTTATGTAATATACACCAAGCACTGAAAACTGTTGTAGTGCAAGTCATAGAGAGGTGGTTATGATCTCACATCCACATGATGTTACTTTGGATCAGAACACTCTCTGTTTGCAGCCATGTGGTCATATGAAAAAAGTGAGCAATCAGCATGGTAAAAGCAATTTGGGGAAACTCCTCTAGGATTTGGATCGTATATGATTCAGAGACCCTGAAACAGTCCTATCTAGATCAGTCTGTCTTTAAATATGAAAACAGTGACCTGAATAAGTTTGGGGGAGGGAGAGAAAGAAGCAAAGTCTGCTGTGGAAGGCAAGCCATTCTGTCATAGTCAGAGTTGGATCAAATATAGGGGTGCGTACAAAAAGACGCGAGGTTTCAGTCCCGCAATATATATATAAGCTTTAAATCTCCTTATGAGGCATCCCTAAAATAACCTGATGTCAACTGCTGACCCTTTTTTCGCTCACTCCTTAATCTAGTCTGTGAGACACACAGCAGATATGTTCAGTCTCTGTGTGATTTACAATAATAGTGACACACACTGCCAGTGAAGAATAGCTTTAGTCATTGTAGGCAGATTTACGCTATGGCCGTATCTGGTTCAGTAATCTGCTCTTAAACCAAAATACAATGATTAGTCCCAAAAAATGAAAACCATCTACCTTGCTACCACCAAACACATGGGTCTCTCTCCCACATGCCAATATAATAAGTAATAAGTAATATTAACATAATATAAACAAGTTTACTTAATATAATATCCCTAGCGAAAAGCCGGTCAGTAATGCCGGATATAGGTAGCTGGCTGGAGAAAGACGTAGACGTTCTGTTTCTCCCTGCAGCCCCCGGGGGGATGGGACACCCCTCTACCCTCTCCACTGCCATTGGTCTCTGTGCACAGGGTAGTGCAGGGAAAGGCTATCTGTATTGCATGCTGGTTACAGGTATTAAATGTTAGTGTTGTATATATTATATATGGTATATATAGGTCTTGTCCTCATCTCTGGGTAATTATAATATGTGATTTACTCTAAACACAATTACATATAACATAGCTTGTATAGAAACGCACGGAGGTTTAAAAGCCCTTATAATGGGACTAGAGTGTGCTTTACAATGTGCCCTTGGGATACAACTTTACACAACAGATCAGGGCTCGAAGTGGGGGGGTATACGGGGGTATGATATACCGGCACTTCTCCCACTGTTGTAATGGAAAAATTAAAAATCTCCATTGACTTCCATTATTTTCTATGTTTCCATACCCCCACTTCTGAATGTCCATACCCCCACTTCTAAATTTCCACTTCGACCACTGCAACAGATAATATGGGACAAATAAAAGAGACCAATATTATTACTTTATAATGAAATATAGAAAAGCAATCTTTCTATTTATACTGGNGAGATAAATACTGGTAAGTGTGAAAGCATTTAAACACAAATGACATTTTCTATCTGTTTAAACACTTTTATTTTTGTTACTTTTCTTCTTGACTTTACACATTTTTTTCTGCTCTGTTTTCTTACACTGTTTCTTATATGTTCACAGGAACATAATTGTGTTTGAAGTTTTCTCTAGTACAACATCATCTACAGTGTCCTCAGTATCTAACACAACCCTGGAAATGGTGAATAGTATAGGCTTTTACTTTATCTTATCCATCTTTTCACAAAATACCTGTTCTTCTCAGGTTCCACAAATGATCAGAATGCTGGCATCCTATCCAGCTGAATGGACGGTGTGCCTGGCATTTATAGTAGAACTTCCTCTCCAGTCGTAGATGAATTTTAGAACAAATCCACAAAAAACACACAATTGGGCAAATATTGTCTCATGAATGGCCAGTTTAACTCACAAGTGGGTAAAACCATGATGAATTGCAGGGGAGGTAAAATGAATGTCAGTGTTTGCATGCAGGGAGAATACTTTATTTTGCACACAGATGACTGACCAGCGTTACTGTTATTAGACTTGTGCTATGAAACATCATCACTCACCTGTAATACTGATTGCAACTAATGACCTAATTTACCTCCCTCTCCCCTTTACTTCTATTGAGTAAATTGTGAATAAGTCAATAGTGCCTGAAGTCTGAATCTGGTCTTACTGTAAGAAGTATTGTTTCAGACTTTGCCTTATTAGATTTTTAGTTACTGGTCTGTGTTGTGGGGTTTATTTACTTTCCTATTCTAGATTCAGACACTAAAGAGAAATTGATTCATTCTGCAATAGCTGCTCTGCTTTATCTCCCTGGCTCATATCTACCACCTCTCTCCTCCTGTCTCCCCTCCCCTCTCACGCTTCTTTTACTTTCTGATGGGCAAACTTTCTTGGCCACTAAATTACATTGCAGATAGTGAACTGATTACAGGAGCACAGCAGTTGTGACCTAGTGGTATAGTCTTCTGATTGATGTGAGAATTGGATGCATACTTAGGACACTGAGGAGACCAGGCCAGGCTTGACCTCTGAACATTTCAGTGGTTTTACCACAAATAGCCTCCATGAAGATCCATACACACACCAGGGGGGAATTCACTAACTGACGATTTCTGCAGAGATATCATATCGTCAGCATTCGTCAGT
>JABWIB010000794.1:7498-29246 GCA_016617825.1 Platyplectrum ornatum | reverse complement strand
AATGGTCAAACAAGCTTTCAGTGCTGTATGAGTGCCTTTATATAGTGCTCCTATGGAAATTTCCACTCTCTGTTGACGATTGGCCTTTTGACGAATTACAAAAATTGCCATGACGATGTGTGGGAGAATACAATATTCGTCATTTACTGAATTCCATTTTTGTATCCATTGTATTGCAAAGATCGTCACAGCGATATCACATTGACGATCTGTAAACGTCAAACAAAATGACGAAAAAAACACATTCGTCAGTAAATACACATTTGTGGAAATCGTCACCAATATCGTCAGAGACGGACGATTTATGTAATTCGTCAGTTAGTGAATTCCCCCCCAGCTGTATATAGGCTAAGCTTTTTATTTCCTGGGCTGTATTATGGTTTTATATATTTATTTTCCCTTTCCAGCGTCTGATACTTAATATCAAGTAAGTGATCTTGCAGGAACTGATCTGGAGTCTATAGCTGGGTACACACTGTTAACGGAGATGTATTTTATTAATATTAATGTCACTCTTTACATTTTGTGATTGTAATTTGTGGAAACATAAGAAGGGGTCACAGTTGGTTTTTCTTTATTTTTTAATGAATCTTGGAAAATAGATGTTTGAACATAGAATAAGTAGTTTTACTTTTTCACATAGATTGACTTGACACAGCTTGGTAATGACCTTTTTCATCATTTGATTATCTCTGATCGGACCAGATCCAGACTTAAGTAGTTTAAGTGATCTGTGTCATTTATGGGTAGATTGCATAAACTGTAACGTGTGTATGCATGTGCCAGATGTTACGCACACATTTTCCCAGCATATGTCACAGTACCTGGATTAGGCTTTGTGTATTAGCATAATGCCTGCCCTGTAAACAGGGATAAGCATTCTAAGTAACCCTGCGGGGCAGGGCTATGCCGATCTGCGCTGATCTACTTGTATGACAGAAGTTAGCACAGTGATTTTAAGGTAAGGTTTCTGATCACTTCAATGTCATGAAGCCCTTATGAGGTAGGGAGTGAGGGGATTGCACTCCCTGTTATTAATGATACCTCCGTTTGCCATAGTAAACCCTCTACAAAAGCTGCTTAGTCACGAGACGTGATATAGTGAACTTTGGGGTGATTTCCCCCTGTTTGCTTGTTTCATTGATGCACTGCATAACTAATAATCATGAGCTTTGAGTATTAGAGATTGTTTTAAAGAATTGTTAGTTTGCTCTTTGTTAAATAATACATAGTAACATAAGTAACATACATAGTAACATAGTTGTTGTGGTTGAAAAAAGACGTCAGTCCATCAAGTTCAACCTATATTGGATCTCCTGCGATCCTAGTTTTAAAATTTAAGTTGATCAAGTTTAAATATACAAGAGCTCCCTCCTCCTCACTGCCCTTACTGTAAAGAAGCCTTTCCTCTGCCCTTACTGTAAAGAAGCCTTTCCTCTGCCCTTACTGTAAAGAAGCCTTTCCTCTGCTGGTTGTGAAACTTCCTTTCTTCTAATCTTAGCGGGTGACCACGTGTCCTCTGTACGGTTCTATGGGTAAAGAGTTCATGTGANAGNTCTCTNTACTGACNCNTAATATATTTATAGATGGTGATCATATCACCTCTTAGACGCCTCTTTTCCAAAGTAAACATTTCTAAACTTGCCCCGAATTCCAGATGAGGCCTCACCAATGATTTATAGGGTGGTAAAATGACACAGTCATCCCGTGCATCTATGCCCCTTTTTATACATGCTAATATCTTGTTGGCCCTTGCTGCTGCTGATTGACATTGTGNCCTATTGCTAAGTCTATTATCTACAAGCACTCCTAAATCCAGTATAATGATACTGGAGTTCCAATTACTGTAAATGATAATGTGCATTTAGTAATACTGGTTATTCCCTGCAGGATTGCTGGGCGATTCAGTAAACTGATGATGGGAAATTCACCATGTTTGAGTAACGTCTCTTTCAGATGTTTTATCAGCATTGAGAAGAAATCTGCAGCCGCTNCTGTGCTGTTTATTACCTGTGCTGCAGACAATACAGCAAAAACATGATTGGGGCAATAACAGCCCTGCTAGAGGCACATTATTCTCCTTGGCAAATTTGCTCTGTGCTGAAACTGGCAGCCAGACATAATCTGCAGCGTATTCCAAACACATTTGCAGGGATGTCTCTAAATGAGGAATTGGCAGCAGCCTGTGAAGAGGCTGTCAGGGCTGTTTCTTATTAAAATGTCATTCAGATCAATACTGACTGTTGACTCTTGTTTGCACCTGTCTTGGGTGAAGCATCCTGGCAGGACAGGGAATGCTCATCTCCCAGGACCCAGAAGTATCTATGCTGCTGCTCAGTTGTGGATTTTAACTAAGTGCCCTTCAAATTCATGCATCTGCAACTTTTAATGAAAGCTTAAGGCGTTTAGCTTAGGTAGCATTAAATTGCAGGTCAGCACAAAACTGAAACATCACCATTCACAAGTTCCAAGGCGTCTTCTTTACAAAGGATCTTAACATACCTCTCAACGGGTCCCGCTGTCCCTCCCGCCTCCCAGTTTGTCCCGCTAAGGGGACAAACGTAGTTTTTTTATATGATGCCGTGCATAGTGGTATCAAAAGGGGCGACGCTTGGTCGGGAAGGGGGCAGAGTCAGGGTGTATCCCGCGGCCCGGACCGAAGTTGGGAGGTATGATCTTAATATGCAGCTGTACATTTACATCTGACTCAGTTTACTTATCTGTTTATATTATTTGTATATGCAGGTGCATATCTATCTATCTATCTATCTATCTATCTATCTATCTATCTATCTAACAAAACTGGAACAGGTTCAGAGAAGGGCAACAAAACTGATAAGGGGTATAGAGTCACTGAGTTATGAGGATCGGCTAGCAAATTTGGGCATGTTTACTTTAGAAAAGAGGCGTTTATTTGGTGATATTATATGAATATGAATGTATTATATGAACATAATAGAAGCCAATGGAGATTTGTAGATTTTCAATTACATACATTCAATTACACAGTGGGAGAAGTGCCAGTATACACCCCACTTCGAGCCCTTTTTTAAAATTTAAAAAGTTTTATTACCGCCAATGGATCGTTCTACATACTCAGTATAACTATCACATAAATAAAATGGCTATACATTATTAACTATAATGCAGTAATTGGATTGGGCTCTTTCACCTAATATGAAATGAGAAGTGCCTTCTGTAATGCCTTCATACACACTGTCCAATGAATTATATAAAAGTGCCAGAAATGGCCTCCAGGTATGATCATTAGACAGCATTTTGCATACAATATTGCATCATAAGTTTCAAGAAAAGGGAAGAAGCCTATGGGACTATCATACCAATAAATTGCGTTTGCTACTGTATATTGGAATGATTGTCCAATAGTCTTTTTCTTTCCTCTTGTCTAACCAGCGCTTCTGCTGGTTTGTGGTATGGATAATACGAATAGCGCTTTATCATGTATTCCTTCATACAACAGATAAATAGCCTCTGGGGGAAGAAGGAAAGAAGATGAATCTCTAGCGCCATCTATTGAAAGAAGCGTTCCTCTAGTCACAACTGACCCTCTATGGAGTCTTTGAAACATGACTGTGAATAAATGCCAAGCCAGTAACCAACGCTTCCTTAAGGAAGAGTTGCCCATCTACAGACAGCTGTTTCGGGGTGCTTGCCCCTCATCAGTGTAGAGCAGGGATCTGGCTGGCTAGTGAGAGACCTACTATGTAGCTCAACAGAGCACTCATCACACTGTGTATTCAGCTTAAGTTTCATGGTTTTTTGGTTTTTTTTTGCACAGATCAAATTCTCAAATACTAAATTGTCAATATTTTATTATTTTTTGTTGTTTACATACTATATTAATCGGTAGCAAGAACTGCAGCTACATGTTACAATGAATTACCATGTTCTATACAATTGCCTCATATTATGTTATACAGCAGATTACAGAGAATTTCCTTTTATGGGAGCATTCCACAATGTTTTCTTTATCCTGCACAGTAAGGACATATGTCATCGCCATCTTGTGGTAGAAAAAGATATTGTTACTTAAACCATTTAAACTTCTGTACCATTGGTGACCTCTATTCCAGTGCTATATACGGGTTGAACGGAGTATTACAGGAGGTTCTCTGGTGCAGGAGAAACCTTTTACAGGCATTATCCTCTGGTTTTCCCACATTGAGATTAGCAATTTACAATAAATAGTTTTACATTAGACGTAGCAAAGGCTGTAAATACATTTGTAGCATCTATTTCTACTGTGTTTTTAAATATTTTTGACCGTCTTTTAACTTGCATTGTATGTTGTTTTTTGTTTTGTTTTTTATCAGAAGACTTGATTGCAGCGAGCGTGTCTGTAAACTGCTGGTGACATATATCTGAATAGCTGCCGCTAATTACATCTGCACACCTCAGCAACTCAGATATATCACAGATGGTGTTTTTTCAATGTACAGTTTCATCTCTGAAATTAGCATTACTTTCATGCAGTCTTCCACTGGAAGAGTAAATGATGTGCTTGTGTATAATTCTGCCATGTATACGTGTATTGATTTTCTGCACCAGTTGAAGGATAGCATTGATTACTGAAAGTGCTCAATACTTTTTGTTTTAGCTGTATGCATTCTATACAGTCAGTATCCTTTTTGATACTAGGAGACTGTTATACACCTACATTTACATTACATTTTCATGTGTTTGTAATACTAATAGATTCATCTGGTTTATGCACCAAGTGATGATAATATAGCCAAAATTGAATTTTTTTACATAATCATGGTGAATGACAATTACTGTTGTATTATTACTATTTAATTATTATTTAAATAGTAACATTATTTTATTTTAGTCTAAGTTTCCTCTGTATACCAACACTTAATAGCATATTTTACATTGGAGGTGCCCTAGGGATATCTCACAGTCACTACACTTATCTGTGTTCCTGATTGCCCTGCTAGTTTTACTAGCTATTTAAACCTCATTCTGGCATTTATTCACTGCCACATTTCAGATCCTCCAGTGCCATTGTTCCTGCTCAAGCGTATCTGTATCCGTTGTACTAGTTGTGGTAGAACTCCTTGGGGATTCCCTGTGCATTCCAATAAATCCTGCGCACAGCATTCTGACTCTACCTGCTTATGTATTCCGGTAACAACTATTCCCAATATTCCAGTACCCTCCAATACGCCTTATACTCCATTATCTCTTGGCCTGTCAACTGGTTTCTCAGCAGCCGCCTCAGGGGCTGTCACTTGATACCGCGACCTGCTGTGGATCTGCTGCAAAGTCAGACCCCACANTTCAGGAGCTCCTGTGACCCGTTATTACAGCTGCTTCTCGTCCCAGAGCAATCCTCCTGTAATAGGTGTTGAAGGGAGAGAAAGAACCAGAGATTGCAGTCTCTGAAATGTCTTTGCAAGTTTACACAGTCCAGATAGCTCCACTAGCTTCAGCTCCTTTAGGCAATCATTTGAGACACAAACCACTGATTAATTTTCCCAGTTATATCGAGGAAACAATTGACACCATCCATTAGGAAATTCTAGCACAGTATACTCACCAAATGTTTCCATTCCATTTAACCCTTCTAAATGAGCCCTCTACATATTACATATTATAACAGGATGAAGGATCTATGCTTTCTTCCTTCTGCCTTACTACTTGCACTCTTGATCCCATTAACTGAAATCTCATTAACAATCTCTCACCAGCTCTGATTTCTTATCTCACAGACATCTTGAGCAGTTTCTGTTTTCAGCATGTATTGATTACTGGTTCCTAAAGAACCCATTTCTGAATCCATGTTATCCTCAGGCCACGACCTTATCGCCAGTCTACTTTACATTGGTGCTCCCTACATACCTGTTACTTCTGCTTAGAATGTTTTCTCTGTTTTCTTTTGAACATAATGTATTGTACATCCATGTACACAGTATATGATTATCAGTGATCTTTCCGATAATGGAACGTTTTTAGTGTCCTAAAAAAGGAGCAAACTAAGCCATGCCCGATCCCACCCACATATGGACATATATGGTGAACACTCCACCTACTTTCCCATAAGCCCCACCCTTCCCTTAAGCAGATCGTTGCAAAGGACAGTGCCACTTTAATAGGGACTGTTGGTAGGTATGAGTGTTTACTCAGCATTGGGAAAGCAATACAGTACAAAACAATACAGCACGCCAATGATATCTGTTTGATATTTTGTGTTTTATCATGTGTACATTTGTCTTATAAAAAGGCAAATTTGGATTCCTGCATTTCCCAAAAAGCCAATCTGTGTAATAAATAAATGCATAACTCTGGGAAGAGCATTGTGTATGGTTTGGTCATACAATCATCTTAATATTTGAATATTTAGGTGAATAATATGGTTTGGTGTTCTGGACACTTACGGAAGCAGATCTGCATAGATAGTAAAGCTGCCGTCCCCACCACAATTATCAATGTTCCGTATGTTTGTTATAGTATAGTAGCATCTGACGCATACATGCTCAGGTGTTACACATTACAAGTGACTTGTGTAAAACAACTAATTCACAGATGTCTGGATTTGGTCAGTAAGATTACTGAGCCATTTAGTCCATGTTCTAACAAGTTTGTTACTGCTATGCACCATATGGATATAGATAATGCGCTAATTGTTAAGATCATTGTGTAGTGTGTATCCTGGCTAAGACTATTCCAGATAATGTGTAGATCTAACAGAATCGCACAGGGAAGCACACTATGTAATTAGCTTAGTGATTCATTAATGAATAATTCTCCTTTTCTTAATTTTGCACTTGAATTGTAGTTTATGCATGTTCAGTTTTAATGAATGCCTTTCCAAGACATGTACACTAAGTAAGTCATTAATTGGTGACATTACTAAATTATAGTGTGTCAAATTATCAATTATCAAAGTAATAATTGTATGTTTTCATTGAACACTGATATATTTTTCTTCTATCTCTTTGTTCTCTTAGAGAATGAGATTGTGAAAGTGTATACCTAGCCTTACTCTAGATTGGAAAATGTAACCAGCAAAGAATAGCCTCTGAATCTTATTGCATATATAATAGGAGATATTTAAATATGGGAGGAGTGCATATAGTACACACAGTTCCATATTAATTATTATTATTATTATTATGTCTTTATGTACTGTGTATATACTTGAGTATGAGTGGACCCGAATATAAGCCAAGGCACCTAATTCCACCTAGAAAACTGGCGTAACTTATTGACTCGAGTATAAGTCTCCCCCCCCCCCCCCACACTTGGTATGTCTGCCTGTCACCCCTGTGACACTAATGGATCATTGCCACCATAGGACTGCATTGTCTCTGGTCTCTATGTCCCAGCTCCTATAGCTTTTCCCTATATATTTGATTGTCCCGTCTCCTCTGCATATAAGGCAGCTCCTGTGACATGGTGTAACCCATACAGTACACTATCATGCCTGTGTCACACTCTCCCCCTCCTTTACCTTAGCTCCATGTTAGATCTGAGCTGCTCTGTGTGCAGCTCTGGTATCTGGGGGACCGAGAGGAAAACGCTGCAGGAGAAACAGGAGACATAAGAAGACTGCAAGCCAGACCATGCCAGCTGCACCCCGAGTGACTGCTCTGGCTTTAAAGGGACAGCAGTGGAGGGAATGAAGTTACATAGAGCTGACTGATCAATGTGATCGGGATTCGGCCTGATAACTGGAACACGACCCAGCATCTTTCAGGACAATGACTCGAGTATAAGCCTAGGGGGGTAATTTCAGCACAAAATGAATTACTGAAAAACTCTGCTTATACTCAAGTATATACGGTATCATTATACATAGTCAGATGCATAGTAAAGGTTCATGCATATCAATAATAATACTACTCTGTATCTCTTTCCTGAAATAAATGCTACCCTATGTATTAATCATTCCACCTCTGTGATTTTCTTATTACTTTAAATTGGTATTTGGTCCAGTATTAATACAACTAACTTGCTTGTTCTAGGCGTGCATGTAGTTGGTCATTTTTAAAATATGCTCTTAAATGTCCGTTGCTGAAAATGTTCTTTTTATTTCACCAGTAATGATTCTCCTGTTATATGCTGAGCACATAAAGTGTAAAAAGAGGAATCTAGCAGAATCACAGCGTGCGATTGTTAAGATATATGAATATTAGTAGCTCCTGGGAATTGCATTTAAATGTGATTCATTAATGACCCTTGTTCCTCTCCCCCTCTAGTTACAATGCAGCAAGTTGCTAGGACAGTTGCAAAAGTGGAACTATCCGACCATGTCTGTGATGTAGTATTTGCTCTCTTCGACTGTGACGGTGAGTATGCACCATAATCATTTATATTTATTCATTGCCTCTCAGTGACTAGGTCCTCATTTGCATTTGTACTCTGGGGAAATATATAACCACTGCGTGTGGAAATAAAAATTACCCCAAGACCTGCTATATTACGATGTCCTCTACTGTACCCTTCAAAGAGCAAGACCTCAGGCACAATATTAAATTGTCCGCTTCTTATAGCATGCAGAGTCCATGAAATGCCTGACAGTAATGGTGTGAGGCCGGCATAGGAATATCTCCCTGTATTCATCAGTAGCAAAGACATAGCACCTGGACGTTACTTAATGGTTGTGTTTAAACTTACATTTCAAAAACCATAAATACGATAAATACAATAAATGCATTTCTTACTTCTTTTCCAACCACAAGAAAACTAAAACTAAAATAGTAGCTAAAATTCTACTGGTCAGTTCATTCATTGGAAAATGTATATGCATTATTATAAATACCCCGCAAAATAGTTACATACCTCCCAACATTTCAGGAACAAACAGTTCATCTGGAGATAATACATTCTGAGTCCATTGTGATGGTCCTATTGGGATGGCACAGTGTGACTGGGAATGTGGCCAAATGATGGTGCAGTATGTGTGTCTTCTCAGTGTTCACAATATGATGTACAGCTGACTTCATAGTGAACGAGGAGTTGTCATTCATACAGAGATCCACAGACTATTCTCTGAATATTTCCTGTACTGCTGGTAAAATAAACACTTTAATTCACCATTCGCTTTCCATTTTATTTGTGCTTAATTATATTTTGCATAATAAGTAGGGCAGAATGAATTTTAAGTACAGCAAATAAAGGCTTGGAAGGTTTTCTAATATTGTAGTTCTGTACCAAATCCCTTAATGTAGAAGCATTGTGCCTCTCCAAATGTGCTCAGTAATAGAATCAAGACGAAATGTTCCAACAAAATAACATTCCCCACTGAGTTTAACCAGCACACAATTATGTGGTTATCATTGTGTTGTTGCTGAATAACAGTATATAACAATCATTTGCCAATTGTATTTTAATAATACAATTCTCTCATCTGAAGCTATATATATATATATATATATATATATATATATATATATTTGCCACATTGCGTCGTTTGCTAAATACTGCAGTATAGATTTTGCTGTCTCTTGTGTGTTAAGTTATCTCCTTTTTTCTGTGCAGACAAATCTTCTCTGCAAAGTAATATTCCTGATACTTGTGCAGCAAATAAACCATTCTGTCATTGGTGTTGTACAGTGTATGTGCCGATTAACAGGTTCCATTACTTCATTCGATGAGATCAATATTAGGACGGCAGTCTTTATTTGTACTAGACATTTGTACAGGTTATACGTTTCTACAAAAAAATCTATATAAAATTATAGATTATAACAGCCAATCAAAGAAATAATGTACTCCACTCCAGTAGTTAGTAAACCCCTTGTTATTCACTTGTACAGTTACTTAATGCAGTTCAGTTCAAGCGCCCTCAGTGGCTCAATAATGTTATCAAGATATACCTAGTTCAAAGCAATGCTAGGAGGTAATAACAAGAAGGTTCAGTAGCTTCTTATGGAGATGGTGTCATACATAGAAATAAAGCCCTTAATAGTCATCTAATTAAAATTAGTATTCATAACTTACCCCTCCTGCGGTCTCCATACAAGCTGCTATGCAGTGAATGGCTGTAAGCACTCTAGCCATCCACCAATCGGACTGCTGGCAGCCATTCACTGACTGGTTGGTGGGTACTGTAGGTGAAAGGCTGATGTAAGCCTCAGGTATCCACCAATCAGCATGCTGACAGGCTTTTACTGTCTGGATGTCGACTAGGTGACAGGTTCATACTGCTGGCCGGTGTGTAATCCACAATCGGAGCGACCAGGATTGCTGCCTGCTCCACAGCTGGCACCAGAAAGCCAAGAGCCAGTGGCCTGAAAACTCTTCTGGGTCAACGGTCCCCCAGGCCCAGTCCTCCCCTGCATGCAAACCCACCTCCTGTCTCTCCAGGCCCTTCTACATGTCATGTCGCTTCCTCCATCTCTCCAGGACCGCTCTTCCAGCTCTCCATACCTGATGTTTTGCTCATTCTTCTGGCTGTCAGCTGGCTTTTCTCTGTCCCACTGGCCGGGTCAGGTCACCCAGTGGCCCCCCTCTGCTCGGCTGCTGAAACTACAGGGACAGAAGCGCAATGCTGGCAACTGCACGAGGGGTTCCAATCCCCCTCTTCTCGCATGTAGCCCTTCCCACTCTGCCATTTTTCGGTTTCTCCTGGCAGGGAGAACTCAAAAGTTGGCAACCATGATGTAAACTTATGCATTTAAATGTGTGTGTGTCTTTTAGTGTATACAGTATCTGTATACATAAGTGTGTATCTCTGTATGTATGTTTTTGCATGAACCTGGTACTTGAATTTTGCTTCTGAAAGATTGTGTAGCCCTGATTATAGAGATGTCCAGTCACTTTGTAAGAAAGCCCCTCTTTTCAGAAGGCATAGCCAGTCCACCGCATGCTCTAATATGACACTGATATGAATACTCATAGAATTCATTTTGTTTTCACAATGTGCTATAGAAATGTGTGTGGGTTGTTTCTTTATTTTTATTTTTTTTCTCTATAAATTACTTTCTGCTGAATAAACAGAAAGAGAACAGAGAATAAATTAATGGGAGAGCACTAATCATGTATAACATGTTGTGTAAGCTAAGCTAAGCTGTGATGTATAGAACAGACAACCTTTGGCACTTCAGTTGTTGTGAAACTACAACTCCCAGCATGCTTTAGCAGCATAGGTATAGCTGATGCCTGGAAAAGCTAAAAGTTTCCGTTTCAGAACCTCTGTAATGCTGCAGGTATGCTATAGCTGTATGGTTACTTCACTTACTTTTCTTACACAGATACTTTATGGCTGAGGGGATAACTAGTTACAGTACAGGACATATTCTATGCATTCTGTGTATTGCAGAGCTACTGTCACTGGACAGTTCAGGTGGTAGAATAATCTAGTAGCCCTTGATTATTTTTTTTATTATTTCTGTACATACATTATACTGCATTTAGCGTTTGAGTTTTTTGCCACATTATATACATACTTACATTTATTCTTGTAGTTTATCAATCTCGATGTCACATATCTAAAAAAATATATATGATCTAACTTACTTTGCATAATATATGCATAATATATATATATGTCATTAATGATTGTCATATTACTGTCTGTGACATTCCTCTCTGATGTTATGTTACAGGGAATGGAGAGCTGAGTAATAAAGAGTTCATCGCCATTATGAAGCAACGTCTGATGAGGGGCCTGGAGAAGCCAAAAGACATGGGGTTCACCCGCCTCATGAGAGCCATGTGGAAATGTGCCCAGGACACAGCCTGGGATTTTGCCTTTCCTAAACCCGTCTAGTCCCAAAGCGAACCTGTAGTCCCGGTAGCAATCACAGCATCTCTGGAATCTGGAGAGTAATACAAGGAACTATCCTTAAGAACTTATGTCAGGCCTGTGGTTATCACACAAAACAATTATCTTTTGTGCTTCCCAGTGTGTACATTTACACACACACATACATGTCTTATAATCATAGCGCATACTATTGGCAACTAATGCCAACTCTCCTAGAGATTACAGGAGACACCCGAATTTCAGGCAATTCTCCCGGGACCTGGGCTGAGACAGTGATTTCATGTAAATCACTGCCTCAGCCATGATCGCTACTATGATGGGTGGGTCTTGATGATGTCAAGCTCCACCCATCCATAGCAAATATATGCATTTTCCGTTCAGGGAGCAGATTTATTAAATGAAGATTACCAGAAGCCCTTATTATTATACCCATTGCTACACTAAAGTCCGCTCTATGCACTTTATGATTTATAGAGGGGCGTGAGCAGTTCATGAGCATAGTAGCTGCACTCCTATACCTGGTGAATAATGGTGCGGGGAGGGGGTGTATTTCGCCAGGTGATTTTTTTTTCTAGCTTTAGGCTTTTATTTAGTAAACATTTTTTGTGCCCCAAGTATGGGAGGTCTTGTTTGCTCCAGTGGATTTATCAACCTTAAAGCCACATCTGTCACAAAATAGCCTTTCGTTTTAATATTTAGAAATTTCATAGCTTAATATCCATTTCATTATTTATATAGAATATATGAATATATTGGCTTTCACTTTGCCACATATTGGGGGAAGGTCTGTAAGATTCACATTGGCTTTATGACTTGGTTCAGGCTGCAAGGTTTGTACATTTTAAATTAGTAATAAAATGTTTTTTTGTTGAAAATGTTTTGAGATAAATTATTTGTTATTGTGAATTGGGCTAAAAATCCTTCGAGCGTGTGGGGCAGATTTTTTTATGCCGGAAATTCCAGAAAATCCTATTGACAATCGTGCTCTAGTTTGAGTTTTTACCCCGCACTGCAGAACTCCAGACACTGGTCAAATATGTAAAAGATAACTAGAAAAAAACACACTCAGCAGAGCTGCAGCTTGGGACATCAACCACTGGAGGCAAGGTGAGTGTGAATATGGAGAGAAGTCTTGTGCTGATTGACATGTCTGGGTACATACTTAGCTGCATTGTGCTTTGCTATAATGCAACCTGCTGTATATGGATCACATGTGCGCCTCTTGTACAGTGTTTACTTTTTTTTACGGGAAAGTCAGTGATAGCGAGCATACAAGCTGCTGATATGTGTCTGTGGCGTGAATTTATATATATGTGGATCATGTGTATTGTCTTTTTTATGTGCATTTAAGGTACTAGAATATCAAATGTAGTCTTCTTTCCATGTATATACTGTATATTTGTTATAGTATAAATGATCAAAATGCACTATTTTGTATGGTACCATGATCAGTAGAAAGACAAAACACAGGCAGCTCTGCATTTAATTAAATATAAAACAAGTTGTAGAATCAGGTCCTATCATTCCACTCTCTGTGCCTTCTCTTCTATGGAGTGTTTGTAATCCAGCGCTAGTAACCTTTCATATACAGCGTTTTTCACTCTGGGCGACACCATGGGGTTGCTTACACAGAGCGGGGAGGTGATATACACAATACAAGTTACAGTATTTGTTTCTGCAAGACTAATATATGCAACTTCCTTGTAGAATTCACTTCAATAAGCAAATTCATCCCTAGACGTACACTCCCTGAAACCCTTATATCCAGAACAGCAGTGATGTGGAGGGGTTTGGGCGGACATCTACATTGTAATAAATGTACTAATATATTTACATGTAATCTGAAACAACTGTTATTACATAAAGTAAATACACTATAGAGTGCTTTTGAGAACAAACCATTCTGTATGGGTGATATCCAACTATAATAATATCAGCTACACATCCCAACAAGTTCCAAATCCTAAATGACCGTTCTGAGTATTGATGGCAGATGCGGAGTTATTCAGCTCACCATGCTGAAAAAAATCTGCAGCAGAAAAATTTATAATGAAATTGGCTCAATGAAATCCCTGATTGATCTACCGGTAGCTTAATTCTTTACATGACCATATCGAAGTGAACACATTTCCATTTTAATTGGATTAGACACTATAAGGGCTTACATACAGATATGTGTGTGTAGGACATAATGCTACAGTTGTGAGTCCGGGGTAGAGATGTGCATTATTTTTGATAAAGCTCTTAGGACACATAAGATTATTATGTGATTATACGGCTGGAATAGTTTTGTGTAATGGGGGACTTGGGTAGATGGATGGGTAGTGTTATTGAATGAACTGAATTTAAATGAGTCAGCCACTGAGCGTATGGATTGAGGGGCGCCAAAGCATTCTCCTGCTCCTGGTGCCATTAATCACAACTCTACATCAGATGATTATATTACAATATAAAATGGTAGGTTAATATACGGCTGTATCCCCATAAATACACAATATGGCTGATGTCTGAGGCTTTTCCTGTCTTTCTACATGTTGATCACATCTTGTCGCATGTGCAGGTAGCACTGCCTGAATGACAGTCAAGCATATGCATTCTAGACCCAGGAAACTAAACTATGCTTTAAATCTTATGCTGAAAGGTAAAAACCAACACCATTCATAGCGATGTGTCTGCAAATTAGTCTTTTTATACAATGCTTTGTCCTCTTAAGAATTAGACCTTTCAATGTTCGTACTCACAAAAGTTTTGCAATGGTTTATTACACATTTATGGTTTCAAATAAAGCACATTTTCTTATTTTCCTGTCTTCAGTACAGAATAAGTTATATATAATATATTTATATACTTATAAAAGTATGTTTGATACAATGATGTATATAGGCAAATGTGGTTTAATAACTGTGTTAATGTAAATTACAGCATCAGTCTTCAGTCTGGTTCAGTGGAGTGTATGCAATGCACAAGCAGGACACACAGCAATTGGACGATTGATCCAAAGTTTTCATGAATAACCCTGGATCAGACACTAATGGCACAACATTAACCTTGTGACTGACACACAGTTGTTGCTGCACGAGCACATTGGTCAGGGTTGCATGCCTCGTTGACCATTATGCAGCGTTTAAAACCCTTTATATCATACAACCCATTGCTCACTTTACTTTCAACCTGCCCCATTATTCACTCCGATTCCAACCCTAGCCCCATCCCTCAACCCTGATCCCCACTACACCAAGAAATCAGAATTAAGAGTTGAGAGGTGACCTTTAAACTCTAATTTACATATTACAGACAAAGTCATGATGTCTTTAAGATCTTTTTGCAAAAGCTAAGTGATTTATTTGCATGAAAATGAATTTACACCCCTGACATTGCAAAATGGTTTTGCTCAGGTCTACACATTTGATTCCGATTCAGTCAACAACAACTTTTCATATGTAGATGGTATATCCGCCTGGAAAGCTCCAGGATTACAGAACCTAAACACCGCCATCAACTTCTTCAGGGTGGTGTTCCCCATGGTAATATATCATTCAAGTTCAAAATTTATAAAACAATCTGCAGGTTCTAAAATGATATGAGAATGTAGACAAAACCTCCTGTGCACCTTAGTATCACACATCCCAAAGAGGATTACACAAGCCCAATAGGTCCTGTCCCAATGCTGGTCTTTCAAGAAAAGGTTTTGAAGACCAGCTATTACCAGCTAAATTGTGCTTACACCACATCCTGGGTGCATAGACATGGGTGGATTCAATGATACTTACAGATGTGGAAGTGCACAGATTTACACAGGTCTGAGCTACCATCTCTGGATCAGCCCTAACACACTAGATTCCGTGCGCTATAATGTGTTTATCCAGTGCATTGTACATTACACAGTATACCTATCATATGACAGCCAATAACAATTATACAAGTAATTAGAATGGCAAGCATTGTGAATGACGCGTACAGATCATCTCATATGAATTGATGCATAGAAATGAAAATAAACGTGTGAGCCAGTCACTAGTTATAACTATGTATAAACCTGGGTATAACTCATGTTTACCCAGCAATGTTTCATTGGCAGTTCCAGGAGATCTGCAAATGTTATTTGTAGCGATATTCTGCAACTATAAAGCGATGTTGCATCACTCCCTGGTTACATAACATTTTCCAGAGACGTCTGCGGAAGATCTTCAGCATAAATAACAGGAGTAACAAGATCTGAATGAAGGAGGTGGAAACGTGAAGGCATGGCTTGTCTTCTAGTAGTCAGGGTGTGTTAATATTAGAGTCATTTTACAACATAGTTTTTAAATGTCCTGACACTCAATGCACATATAAAGTAATAATGCAGCTGTGTAGAGAGAGTTCCAAGGCTGCGACTGGAAAACCCATTTATAATCAAAGGAAATACTGGGAATAGTTCAGCACATTCCACGTTGCCTGTGCTCAACTCACCCCACATTTGGCACATTTTATTATGAGATATTTGTCCTATGAAATGTGTTGCTGCCATCTACTGGACACAACCTCTTACTGCACAGACTCAGGCAATGGTTGTTTTATAACACTTGACTTGCTAAAGGTTGCATAAGCCTCCCCACATCCAGTATGAGCTTGGTATTAAGGGGTTCACAATGGATCGAATTGAGACATAAGGACTTTAGGGGATTCATGCAAGTCACTGACATGTGTGTGTGCCAGATGTTACACTCGGTTAATCAAACATTTTGCCAACTGTACAGAGGGAAAGGGTTAAATTTTACACATGACTAAACACCACCAAATGGACTAGATCCAGACTTATGCACTAGTGAGCGAGTAGGCAAAACCATGTAGAATTGCAGGGGAGGTAAAATGAATGTCAGTGTGTGCATGCAGGGAGAATACTTTATTGTTGCCTGTTGCACACAGATACTGACCAGCGTTACTGTTACACTGTTATTACACTTGTTCTAGGAAACATCATCTCTCAACTCTAATGTTTGCAACTAATGAAATTTATCACCTCTGCAATTCAACATGGTTTTTCCCACTCGTGAGTAAGTTCAATAGCATGGATCCGGTCTAATGTGGGTAAGGATAGTCTGGATCCGGTCCAGTGTGAGTAGGAATAGGAATGCTAATTTGGCAGAGGGAGCGATTGTTTTGTTATCCGTGTGGATCAGAAAATGTAAGGTAGTAAGTGTCCAGAGTTTGTAGGTTGGGCCAGTATATATATATATATATATATATATATATATATATATAGATATATAGATATATAGCTAAATGTTACTACTATTTAGCTCTATGCTATTGAATATCCAGAAATCTGGCCAATGCCCGACTTCCGCACATAATGTCAGATCCAGACTTTCACCTGGGCCCCCACTTCCGCAATTATACATGAGCGTACCAGATGTGATTGGAAGATTGTTCTGTGCTCTTTTTGTTATGTCCAAGCACATCTGGGGGTATATTTACTAAATGGTGAGATTGGAAAGTGGAGATGTTGCCCATAGCAACCAATCGGATTCAAGTTCTCAGTTTCATTTTACATACTGGAGAATGTGAACTCGAATGTGATTGGTTGCTATGGGCAACGGCCCCACTTTTCAATCTCACCGCTTAGTAAATACACCCCCTGGTGCGTGCCTGCTGTTGCAAGGATCCGTCCTATAAAGCTAGATAATCCACCCACTGGGCCGAACCTGCTCTCCCATTTTCCTGAATTACTCTAGGTTAACATGGAGAGGGGGTATATTTAAATTTGACAATTAGCACAGGGCTTGGGGGATCAGTGCAGTATTTATATTTTCTAATAAAAATTATTAGCTAAGTCTAAAAGTTTTGACACAACGGGTCTAAGTATTTATTTGCAGCATAACTATATACATTGGATTGGAATTAGAAGATGGATGAAGCAGCTGCAGTCGCTCTGCTAATGGGCTGCTGGAGTTTGGTAATTGATGAGTATGAGTATGCTGTGCACAGCAGCTGGGAGCTTGTCATATTTTTCAATCAAACGTTTTTTTTTCTCAGGTAAGCTGCACATAAGAGAAACCCCAGATGCAGAAAGTGCCGGATCATGAATCATATGATCATTATAGATGATAATCTCCTGCATGAATCTTCAGGAACTAGAAAACTTGCTGATAACTTTCTTTGACTTTGAAAGTCCCTTTACATTTACATTACTAATACTTTTCATAAATGATTAGAAATAATCTTGGAATGTAGCCCAAGTAATGGAAAAACAGTGTTACACTATGGTAATAATCAATATCCAAAGCGCAATTAAAAGTGACTTTAATATTAAGTAGGCTAATGCCGTGTTCAGATTGCCTGTGGCTAAAAAGCCGCAGACAGAGCCGTCGCTGGAAGCCGCTCGAGATCGGCGGGTTCCAGCTTAAAAGTATCGCAGGAAAGTATCACTGTGAAGCCGGCGTCCTGCGAGAAGGGGAGGTCACCTATAAAGACTGATCGTAATGATCACATGTCTTTTTAGGCCTATCACTTCCCCTCAGTTTGCTTTAAGAACGGTGGCGTGCCGCCGACTAGCCTTCTTTTTCCAGAGCCGCCGATCCTAAGGCGCCGTTTTGAAAAGGCATCGTTCAGACTGCCTTGAAACGGCGCCTTTTCCACTAGAGGCATCGGTTTAACAGAAAACGACACCGTTTTAAGGCAATCTGAACGGGGTATAAGCTTAGCACAAGACTGAAGAGTGAGCTAGAGCCAGTGGAGTGCGGGGACTGGTAACACGACTACAAGGTATATAAGGGCTTATACACGTTTTCACCTATATGTGTCTATAATGTTCAGTACACATAAATGTATGCACCGTTAATATTTTGCTCTCTACACATATGACACAAGAGGATTGATACAGAAAGCGCTATCAAGACATCAAAATTGTGAATGCAGCCCATTTATAAAGTCTTATGGTATCTTTTGATATTGCACAAAAGCACACAGTTTTGCTAACTAATTTTCGGTCAATGAAAAACACAGTATAGAGATATTTAAATAAGTTTATAAAGTATGGTACCAAGAATAATGCTATGGGAGAGTTTTCCAATCACTAGCGAGACATTACCAGGATGGAACCTCAGTTCTGTTCAAAAAATTCAAAGGTGAAGCAGGGCAGGGAGGGGAGGTATTGGACAGCCTTTATGTATTGTCCATATTTACCACCATTCCCATTATGTACATGGAGGCAGTGTGGAAATTTACAGTCACAATATTTCCGGCATGACTCTCTCCCCCCATTTTCCCCCTTGTCTCCCCAAATGACTTATTTATTAAACCTTTTGTTAGACATTGTTTCATGGCTCACTGTTCCCGCTCCCCTTTGTTAGTCTTCTGCATATGTCCCTGATCTGGTCCTCAGTGTCCCCAGCAACTAACATGACTCTCTGGTAGGGATGTCACAAATAATCAGGGACACCACCCAGACGTATAGCGACACAATCTGATTATTGAGGCAGAGGCATTCTAATAACACAATCAGCCCATGCTGACACTTTTCACCAATCAGCTCATTTTGTATGTGTCCAATGTTATTCTAGTAGCATAGTCTGGTCCAAAATGATGATAGGGAGATACTTTATGAAATACCAATTAGTATGACACTGAACATTGCTTAGATGTAATGAGAGATTATGGATGCAGCGCTCAAAGACATTAGATTTGGAAAGACAAATATATTCATTGCATCAGGGGCTTACTGGCTGTGGGTTCCATTTAAGGGATCCCGTTCCCAGTAATGCATAGCATTGGTGCAGTGTCATGATGTCACATCAGAGATGCTCATGCTGCGTATTTTATATAATATATATATATATATATATATATATATATAAAAGTTTGCTATGGGTCCCAGCTCTACTGCACTTCCAAATTAGACAAATCTGTCAATTTACAAGTAACAAGAGAAATATTAGTGCTAACTCTGTGCAATCACTTAAGATGTAATAAGGTGTGGTGTCACTGCTGACGCGATAGCTCCAGAGAACCAGTTGCCATATACTAAGGCTTGGTTTGGAGTCAGAGCGGCCGGATGTACTTCTCTTCGGCTCTGGACTGGTGTTTGTGGGTTACCCCTGTCTGTGCTTTGGGGTCATCGGCCTCCTTGTACCTATATACTCAGGAAGCCATGCTGCCTTACTGTGCCTGGACGGCTCCCTGACCTCCCGGCCATTAGAAATGCTTGCTGTCTCCCAGAGCCCTGGAACAGGGAATAAACACCTACCCAGGGAACTGGACTGGTAGAAATCTGACAAAACAAAAAGGGGCAAAAACAAAAAAAAATCCACAAATACAAAAAGCTTCAAAAAGCAAACAAAAAAACTAATAAAAAACAAAAAACCCCAAAACAAATAAAGGAAACATACTGATAGCTGAAGATAGCAGCGCTTGCTTGGCCCTGAAGTGCACTAAATACAACCAGCAAATGCAACAGTCACTAAAGTAAATATTTAAGTGACACACAACCCAAGGAAGACTATGCTTTTTTCCGATTTTTAGCCATCACTGCGTGGTGGTGATATTATTGATGTATTTAATTACCCATTAAATACTACACTGACCTCTAGTGGTGTTACATGAGAAGACAGGATTCTGAAGTATAAAATTTAGGTGCCAAAAATACAGTTGTTAAAAAGGAATTTATAAATTCCTATAAATTGTTTTGGGGGGGGGGGGAGGAATTAACCAATTAATGTGTATATAGATATACACAAAGTGGAGATAAGGAGCAATCAGAAGACTGGAAATGCGTTGAAGTGGTCTTTAATGTTGTTCCAATAGTACAGAAAAATAACATGCAGAAAACATTTCAATCACTCAATTGTGATTGTCATCAGGGAAAAAAAAACAGAATTATATATACAATATCTTGCGCATACCAGATAACAATTGTGCATTAAAACTCATCAAAGGATAATACCCCAGTGGTTGTTAACTCTACCGGGTAGTAGCTGTAGCTTCCACATAGCTTCAGAATGTGACACCTGGGTACTCATCTGTAGCACATAAACCGTTTTTTGGAATTCTTCCATGTGGGTCAGGAATCTTATATATGGTTTGCCAAGTCTTCACCCCTACGCATTCATCATTCGACTTCATTAGGAGGAATGATAAGAGATGAGGACAACATTTATATGTTGCCTTGCCTTGAGAAAGCTATGGCTCTAGGCTGACGGTGGGGCGCTTCCTCTCTCTATACTATGGATTTATTATTTTAATATGCAGCACCTAGCACTTTAATTCCTGTACGAGCACAGGCATTTTCCCATGTCTTAGATTGGGTTTTGCCTGTTGCCTATAGCACAGGGATAGTACTATCTATCTAAACAAGGGACAGTGCAAGTCTCCATGTGGAGTGCTAGCTTATAGGTACATAGGCACCCTCTTGGAGTTTTTTCTTTATATTGTCCACTGAAAATATAGATTTTCAAACCGTTTACAGAGCACCAAGCACCTTATCGCAATATGGACATATTTATGTTCTAAGCAGAGGCACTTTCCCACTCATAATAAAAGTGCAATATTTGGTTGGTAAATTAGTTTACAAAGCACTGGCACTTTTTTTGAAAGCGATATATCAGGACTAATGTGGACTCAATGACCCAGAGAGTAGTACTGACTCACCCAGGAGTGCAATATATAGCTGTAGCAGTAGATCGACCTTGCCAGTTAAGCACTAAGGAGCAGATCCAGAATTGCGCATTGCGCCTGTTTGCTGGCGCAATGCGCAGAATTTTCTGCATTTTTCGCACTGCGCATGCGCGAAGAACTCCGAATCGCATGCTAATCAGACGCACATTAGCGTTTTCAGAGCTCTGCGCTTCAGATGTTTGATGTGCGATTTAGGGGCGTGCCAGCATATTATAATGAGTTTTAGGGGCGTGCCAGCATATTATAATGAGATTTAGGGGCGTGCCAGCATATTATAATGAGTTTTAGGGGCGTGCTTGCTGTTGCGTCTCGCGCTGCGCTTAGCGCTAATTAGCGATCAGCGGCTTTTTGCTTGCG
>JABWIB010000793.1:71344-91342 GCA_016617825.1 Platyplectrum ornatum | reverse complement strand
CCCTCTTTTTTCTCTCTTTCTGCTTTTTTGTGACACATTTGTGCCTTCTGCACCTAAAGAAAAAAAAAAAGGACGGAGTAAGAAAGACAAACTGACCTTTTGCACCTGGGCCCATGAACCTTTAACTACGCCCCTGATACAGCTCATACACACTAAAATAAAGAAAATGCATATTCTGTCATCTAGGAAGAACAGTGATAAGCAGTACAGAGGGTAAGTGGATACATACACACACACACACATACATACATACATACATACATACATACATACATACATACAACCACACACACAAACATACATACATACATACATGCATACAAACAAATACATACATACATACTGTATATACACACACATACATACATACATACATACATACATTCATACATACATGCATACACACAAATACATACATACATGCAATAAAGAAAATGCATATTCTGTCATCTAGGAAGAACAGTGATAAGCAGTACAGAGGGTAAGATACATACACACACACACATACATACATACATACATACATATATACACACACATACATACATACATGCATACACACAAATACATACATACATGCATAAACACACATACATACATACATACATACATACATGCATACACACACATACGTGCATACATACACACGTAAACATACATACACACTTAAACATACATACATACACACACACACATACATACATACATACATACATACATATATGCATACACACACATAAGTGCATACATACACACATAATCATACATACACACATAAACATACATGCATACATACACACACACATACATACACACTTACATACATATACACATACATACACACACACACACATACTTACATACATACACACACACATAAGTGCATACATACACACGTAAACATACATACACACGTAAACATACATGCATACATACACACACACTTACATACATATACACATACATACATACATACACACACATTCATACATACACGTGGCCATGTGGGTAAACAGATTTTATTTTTAAATATAAGTGGGGGGGGGGAACTGACCTTTTGCACCTGGGCCCATGAACCTTTAACTATGCCCCTGATACAGCTCATACACACTAAAATAAAGAAAATGCATATTCTGTCATCTAAAAACAGTGAGCAACTGCACGTACCAGAATTGCCAGCTGCTGTGGTGGAAGCCGCTCAAAGCATAAACAGACAGTGACTTCCGTAGCATTGTACATTGCTCTTCTGACTATAAACAATAGATAATACAAGTCACGTGTAATCTGCATCCAATCACTGGTACAGTTGCTGAATCAGAATCCGTCCTCCAGATTACATTGCTATATATAGACAAGCATTGTGTGCTGTATTGGCTGTATTACTCCTATCTGAAAGAGAGCAGACATTAAATGAACCTTCTCTGTCTCTCTCTTTCCCCTCTTACATTCCTCTCAGGTTATTAAGTATATTTTTCTTTATGAAATATAAAGCTCTTTACAAACATCACTGAGCTGAAGCATTCTGCAAGTAGGGGCTGTCATACTTTATACCCTGCAAAGTAATGGAATGATTGTACACATATGCTGTTGGATGTGAATGGTAAAGAACTGCTGCACTAAGCCTAAAACACGTATGTAAAGTTATGTTGCATAGTTTTGTTTTTCAACGATTTCCGCATCCTGGAATCGGAAAGTGCCAACAGAAGTGTTTTCATGCGCACTCTGATTCTATTCTGTGAGCACTACGTAAATTGTACAATGTACGCAATTTATGTATCAAAGGGGGTGTACACAATGTACACATCGGGGGCTGGGGGAGGTATATAAATATACCTATCACAGCTGGCATAGCTATTTACACCTTATTGATGATTGTTACATGATAACGGCATTCTCATCATATTTTGCAACAACATCATGGAGAATGTTGGCATTGCATATAATCTGGACATTGATGGAATGGAGAGCCTTAAGATTACTATAAATCAGATGAAAACAAACAGGAAAAATGCCCCAGCATCACTGCAGTTAACCAGTAANCGATTATGCTATTCTATCTGTAAAATAAAATGCAGAAACATCAGTTTACACATTCTTGTACAAGCATGTGATGAAACCCCCCGCCACGTCAAGGCTTTTCTGCTAAGGGGGTCCTAACTCTAAACAATGAGAGTCCCATAATAGGGTCACATACAAATGTTTCCAAATTGAGAGCTAACTCACCTAGAGGCACCCCNAGGCCTCCACAAGGCTCATGTGAACCAGCACTCCCTCTCAGCTACTGGTCCCAGAGAAGCCACACATGTGACCCTATTATGGGACTCTCACTGTTTAGAGTTAGGACCCCTTAGATAAAATAATTTCCCATTTTTTTATCAAAATAGTGTAATAGCTATGTGGTAACTACAGAAATACTTCAGGTTTATATCAAATCTTGTGTTGCTCCAAACTAAATTTACAATTGCACTTCTAGGTATCACTAGCAACATGGCACCGCATCAGAAAAAACATTCCGCATCACCCCAATGAAAACATCACGGCACCCCAGGGAGCCTAGGTGCACATCACTGGGTTATGCAATACTACAAAACATATGCTGAAATTATCAAATAAACACATTAACAGTTATGAATACATTGTACAATGGATACTGCACTTCTTAACTCATGGGGGGGTAGCATTTCCTTTAGGGACTTTTAGTTTCATAAAACAACAGTAACATAACATAACAGCCAAATATTACAATGCATTCAAAAGGCATATAGGTAAAAAACAACATACTACTACCATAATCAAGAAGTGTTAAAATCACAAATTCATGATATATTGGGAAATATGTTATTTTTGAAAATATAAATACCAAATCTGTGAACAAAGTAACATGAATTATACTTTATTATGAATTTTTGCATATGTGTATATATGAGCAAAATACGTATTGGTACATTCAAACACAACCTACGCTTATTTATATAACACATCCCTTTAGCAAAAACTTGCACACGGTAAACAAAACCTTGTCCCTTTTACATACTGTTGTACAGAAAAAGTACACATGCGTTCACTTACACAGGAAACTAGTTTTTTGGCACATGTGCATTGAAATTCATACTGTACCTGACATTTGCTCATAAAAGATGCATATATCACAACGTGAAGAATACTAACCTGCAGCATCACAGACTTGATAGATGGATACAGAACCCATCCACTGCAGGGATGTACAGAAGTTA
The DNA here is from genome assembly GCA_016617825.1 of Platyplectrum ornatum. Lineage (NCBI taxonomy): Eukaryota > Metazoa > Chordata > Amphibia > Anura > Limnodynastidae > Platyplectrum > Platyplectrum ornatum. The sequence continues at coordinate 88,109 of JABWIB010000793.1, read as the reverse complement.
TGACAAGGGCTCCTAAGACAAGTGCAAAAACTGTAATGAGACAAAATTACCCCCAGCTCTGGGCTTACCAAATGGTGGGAATGGAAAACTGCTGCCTTTAGCAACCAAATCCGACTCCAGCTCTCCATTTCATTTTACATATTGGGGAATGTCATCTAGCATCTGATTGGTTGCAACGGCCAACATATCCACACTTCCATTCCCACAGTTTAACACACAGTAAATATAGGCCCTGGAGTTAATAGGCAGTGTTGTTGAGTACACTGGAGGAAGTACAAAGCAGCACAAGAATACAAAAAGTATTCAATTTCAAAAGTTTCATATGAACTTTACCTAATTCAATCACTCCACTTTCACAGACGAACATTTCCCTCATTTCCGTTTTTGACCAAGTTGAAAAAGGTATAATGACACCTCTCACTTTCCTCCAAGAATAGCTGAGAGACCTGCTATGACCTGAAAAATATGCATTGATTGCTATGAAGTAGGGGATGACGAGGAAGAAACCAAGAGAATATGACCAAGAAAGCAGATAGGATGCACCTTATCCCTTCTCAGAATGTAATTAGCAGCACCACCACATTCAACTTGGTCTCATTTTTAAACATACATATCTGTACTGGGTGCTGACCCATGGTGGAGGATCCCTGGGGTAGGTGAATAAGACTGGTAGCAGCAGAGAAGACTCTGTCCTGCTCATCAAACACTGTTTTGAAACATATAAACATTAATATAGAGAAAATTCCCTGCTCCCAAAAATAGGAACTACCGTCCTACTACCCACTGTACCACTTTTTGGGGACAGGAATACTTTAAATGAAATTAAAATGCTTCTAAATTTTACTTTGCTCTAGGTCTTGTAAATAATTAAGATTAAATATTAACCACTACTAAAACATAAACTACCGAAGCTGAGCATAGCACATAAACTTCAAACTATAGGAAAATTCCTGCCCCCAAGGATTAACCCTCCTAATGCCCATTGTACATATTTGTACCTATCTATTAATACAGATTTGATTTAGTCTTTGCGTTATAACATCTTCAACAACTACCATGACATACATTTCTACTGAAACATTATCAACTGAAAATAAGCATTGCATATAAACATTAATATATAAAAAAAAATCACTGCTCCCTAAAAACACTTTTTGGTAACAGGACAACTTGAACAGACTTGTGAAGTACTACCACCAAATACTAACCACTACTAAAACATATTCTAAACAAGCTAACCATAGCACATAAACTTCAAAATATAAAAAATGTCCTGCTCCAAAAAGAGGATCCAGCCTCCTCAGGCCAACTGTAGCTCTTTTTGGAGACAGGGATATTTATACATAACTCTAACTACTATTTTTTGGATGGATGCTATTTTTTTCTTTGTATTAAGAAAACAACTACCATAACATTTATTTCTGCTTATTGAAAATAAGATTTACACATATAGAAAATTCCCTGCACCCAAAAATAGCATCCATCCATCCTAATACCCACTCTATCACTTTTTGAGGACAGGGATATTTTGACATTAATTGAAATACTACTAGATTCAGTTTTGCTCTGGGTCATGTAAACCATTATCTAACCCCTAAAAAAACATAAACTACTCAAGTTAAACATAGCACATAAACTTCAAAATATAGAAAATTCCAAGCGCCAAAACAGAGGATTCATGCTCCTAAACCCAATGTAAGTCTTTTGAAGACAGGGGTACTTATACAGAAATCTAAATACTTCTAGATTATCTGTGCGTTACAACCTCTAAAACAAATGCATAATATAAAAATAACATGCGGTTAGGCGTATTCGTGTCTCGGGCTTGGGATGTATTCTTCTATAGTAGTGAGTTTGGGCACATCACAGTCTCTACTTCAGGTTTCAGTAAATACTAGTGCTCCTTATGGATCTGAAGACTCCACTTTGTTGCTTCAGGCAAATCAAGCAGCTGATCTGTCCTCTTTTTTATACAGTGTAGGGCTATCCTCCTGGTGAGGCAACTTTAAAGATTAATATAACATACTATATATATTATACGATATAGATATTTGTGATTAACTAACTGTAACAACTAGCATTCATTCAATATGAACAACACTTCTATGAACAAAATATGATTCAAAATATCATTCAATATGAACAAAATCCTTCCTAACAGCCTTTAATTATTAGTTCCTGGTTTAGCACAATCTGAATTAATTTATTAACAGTTGTCAAATAAATCTAATCACTTGTAGTAGAAGTAATAAATGTTACTTCTTTTTAATTTCAACATAATGCAGTTACCAGACTAGTAACATCCAGGCAGCTTAGAGCTCAGGTGAGTAATGTGTGATAAGTGTGTGGCCCTTCCTCCCCCTTGTGTCAGTGTTCAATAAAGTAAGCCCTCCCCCGAAATTAAGCCCTATGGTGTTTTTTGGTACTTTAAAAATAATAAGACAGTGTCTTATTATCGGGGAAACACGGTATATATATACATATATATATATATATATATATACATATATATATATATATATATATATATATTTATATATATATATATAATGGATTTACCTTAGGCCAGGGCATTGGGATGAACTCTGTAGCACACACTCACAAGGCTAAATGACCAACTGCCAACACCAACTGCCAACATTAAGGGGCATCCTGGGTCACATGACATCCATTTTTGATGATCAGTCACATGACAGCCTGGTCAAAATTGTCATTATTCACATTTTCTGCCTGAATGTTGCTTAATAAAATTAGTATCCAAATATGTTTATGTTGACCGTCACCTGCACTAATAATCGTATCACATAATCATCAGTTTCACCTAACGTATAAGATACTACAAATACAAACGTGAACCCACTGGTGTGATTGTAGCTTTTGGTCAAACAAATATGATTAAACAATTGAAAACAAATTTTGTCTTAGTGTTGGGCTTTTTATGTTGCTTTAATGATGCACCATACCTGCCTCTAAAGTCTGATAATTTACCCAATTAATATATTATTTTGACCCCTGCTTTAGGAGAAATTCTGTACATTTTTTGTTAAATGTAACCATACTGTGCTGTACAACACTCATTAACAATAATAATCTTAACTATATAATTGAATCCTTAATATTTTATAGCTATTTGTGATCATTTATCATTTTTTATTTTGCTTTCATTCTGTTCTAATTGAACATTAATGGGTATATTTACTAAGCGGTGAGATTGCAGTGAGATTGAAAAGTGGGGATGTTGCCCATAGCAACCAATCCATTAGTCATTAGAAATCCATAAATAAATTACAAAGTAAAGTATAAATACCGTAACTCAACCAAAGTACTGACACATGAGAAGTGTTTGCAATAAAAAAAAGAAAAATAGGAGAGGGAGGCGGGGTACAAAATACAGATAATAAAACACATTATTGCCTATTAGAAGCTGGACCTATACAGTAAACAGACTGCAAACAGGGAGCCGAAACTTTGTGCCACGTAGATGGACAACTAAGACTAGTCAATTGAACTTATTAGGGTCGATTCAATGGGGTACAAAGACAGGAAAAAGCTGGCCGTGTGCCTTTTCCTGTTTGTTATGGTACAGCACACATTCCATCTTTTTTATACACGGATCTATGAGCTGCGAGGTAGAAAGACGTCAGTTTTCTCCTTTACGCCATTTCAGTAAGGGGAAAAAACTTGAATCATCCCATTAAGTCAATCCCTTTGTCATCTACATTATCCAACAGATTTTTTAAAAGGTTTTAAAAGTCAGATTTTTATGTTTTATTTATTTATTTATACAAAATGAAAAAAAAATTATATTTTTGCATGCTGTTCCCTCCACTTTTATGTTTTTTTATTGCATGTTAACACCTACACTTTTATGTTTTCTACAACATGTAATGAATGAACCTTTAAACTTTAGGAAACATAACAATAATCAGATGTCTAGATGTGTAATTGTTGGAATATATTTTTCACCAGTGCCTTGTGTATAATTATTTACAGTGAGCTTTAAGGTCTTTTTTTAGCATTATATTTTGCAACATAAAAAGAGGAACAACACAAAGAGCCAGATTTACTTTGAAATAATCGTTATAACATTTCTTTTCTTTCTGTTGGTAAAGAATATTGACTTTACTGGGCTCAATGAAGTGTGAAAGAGCCTGCAGGTAAATAGTGCCGTTATATAGTACAAAGGAGTAAAGCAGCTTCTTGTAAACGCAGCATTTATTTTTTAGCTTTTCTGTTTTGATTTTCATAGATTTCTTCTGTCAGCATAAACTATGCTCAAATATTGGAGTCTCCTAAAAAAGATTGCTGAAAACCTAAGATGGCTAATCCCAATATAACATTTCTAATTCTAATCTATAGCAATTTATCATGTTCTAGTTATTATTTATTAAAGTGCATCACAGAAGTGACAGAATATGGAAGCTCCACTGAATAAACTCTGAAAGCTGTCTCTTCATTAGTGTATGGAAAAGAGAGTGGAGGGGGGAAGTTACGAAGATATTTTAATCAGGTCAAATTCCCTTTGCATATTATGTAACCGACATTTTGCCCCATGGTATTCACGTGACCATACAAATGATAGGAGACCATGCCCCTCTCCCTTCTTCAAGCTCTCAGGGGTATATTTACTAAGCAGTGAGATTGCAGTGAGATTGGAAATGGGGAAGTTGCCCATAGCATCAGATTCAAGCTCTCAGTTTCATTTTACACTCTGCAGAATGTGAACTCATCCCCACTTTCCAATCTCACTTCTTAGTAAATATACCCCTCAGTTTCATTTTACTTACTGGAAAATGTAAGCTTGATTCTGATTGGTTGCTATGGGCAACATCCCTACTTTTCAATCTCCCTGCAATTTCCCTGTTTACTAAATTTAGGCCCTTATTTCAAATAAAATAATTTGACATAGGAAAAAAAACTATCACAACTTAATTTAAATAATTCTTCCTAGGTACAAGGGTAAGTGGTCTGCAGATGAGAGGGCTTGTAATTCACTAGTGACTGATGAATTGGTTTAAGCTCCACCAACAAGAGGGCTCTTAAATTGTACCTTAGTGAGTCTAAAATATGCACAGCTGGAACCCATGCAAAATAACAGTCCATTGTGCTTGAATGCTCTTTTAAATATCTCCCTCAAATGACACTGAAATGAGAAGCTATTCTTCGGTAACAGCTTTTCCAGACCCTCCAACATGACCCATTCCACCAGGTACATAATACTCCGCTCCTGGGCTTTCAGCTGTCACACACCTGGTTATAACGAACTAACTGATGTCTGAGTAATTTAACAATGGTGGTTACCATAGTAACTTATTGCTGGAAGTTCCGGAACAGAGTATTTTGTACCTAATGGAATGGGTCATGTTGGAGGGTCTGCTTTTCCACATCTTGGTTCACTCTGCCTTACACCATTCTCAGCCCTCACTACTCTATTCTTCACAATATCTTAATTACTCTTTACTCCCATCAGCGGTCGCAGGGCTACAATCTCATCAGATGACAGTCATATCTATACGCTACAACTGACCAACGGTTCCCCCCCCCGCTCCACAAATAATCCCGCACACAAACCTCACACTCCTGCTCATCCTGTTGTCAATCTGCCTAGACTTGTCATGAGCCATATACTACCTTGTGGAGCCTATAGTTTTCAGGTTGCTAAGCAACCTCCATGTGGCACCACCACGCTGTCACCTAAGCAAATTATTGATTGCCAAGCAATTAGTCAATACTTCTCTGTACTTCCCCACTCAGGGACTACCTTCACCAAATTACACCGCAGGGATGCTACACATATTTTCAATTACATCCGTGGGAGAAGTAGCAGTATGGCATAATCTTGTATACAACACACAAAGCCCTGGTTCAAACCATTGGGAGCGTGGTTGTGCCCCATCGAATGCGTGCCAAGTTTATACATAAATGTTAAATTGTCCAAGATAGACTAACACCTAATAAATAAGTGTTAATAATAATAATCTTCATCATCAATTGTCAGGATGGTGTTCCCGATAAAAGGCAGACATCAACTTTAAATATCCCCAAACACACACTTAATTACTTACTTACTTGTCTTTCATCCACTTGTCTGTTTAAGCTGTTCACCTTTGCCGCTCTTTAGAAATAAAAATGTGCATTGGCTTAAAATGGCGACATTAATGTTTTGCATTTGAATGGCCTGAATCTGCGACCATTCAGTTTAATCACATTATTGCAGGACATAGAGGAGGATATTGGACCAGATGCTGTGCAATGCTATATCTGCAGTTTTGTAGTGATCAGCCTAAGGTTTTCTGGCAACTGTAAAAAATACTTTAATAATAGATGTTGCACATGAAATAGTGGGATTTATCGGAAAGTTCCTTTTTTTATTGAACCATATCAAAACATCTGCTTTTACTATGTTCAGATTTTTAAGGTCTGGATCCAGTTTAATCGCTAGAAATAGTTCCACTTTCCCCAAAAACAACAGTGCTAGGCAAGGATACCCAATATAATAAAGTGGTGCCTATGGCTTAAGTTTGTTGCAATTGGTAAGGGGGCTACACAAATTTCTGATACATATGGCTCTGATGCACTGCCCTTTAATCTTAATAAACCACGCCTGGTTTATGTATTTTGGTATTGCTACCTACATTTTATTGTTCCAGTGTTCACATCAGGGCTCGAAGTGGGAATGGTATGGTGGCGGTATAGCCCCCCTCCAGTGCTGACGGGCAGAGCTTAGAAAAGGGTGCGTGGCTTAGCGGGAGAAGTTCCGGTTCCCACTTTGAGCCCTGGTTCACACTGTGACTGGTTTGCTGTTAAATGCATATATACCTATTACCCCTCTTGCCCACAGAGTGCGCTCAAGAACGCACTTAAGAAGGTCTTTTATTGGGTTTTTTTCTTACAGTAATAGACAGGAAAAGGCGTCCTTTGTCCTTTTACTGTCTATGCAGCCCATTGAATTGGCCCTGAATGTTCGGACAATTGAATCAGGTCTTAAGTTTCAAGATTCTTCAATAAAGAAAATATTAATTAAAAAAAGGGAAATGAGCACCAATGTGCCATCATGGATAACTTAATAAAAGTTGATCAGTAAAGCTGAAGTTGCACAAAACAGGTCTGCAATCATGTAGTGGAGTGAAGTAACTGTGCAAAAGCAGATCCGATATCAAATGCAAAAACAGATGAAAAAAAAAACATTAAAGCGTTTATTTAATTTTTAATGGCTTTAAATATTTTATATCCTGCATACATTCAAAATTGATTTGGATAGTGTACATAAGCCGACTTGTGAAGAAACATTCCCAATAAAATCATTAGTCATCCTTTATTGAAAATATTGTAGGACTGCATTACATTTTAGTCATTCCACAGTGTCAGTAATCAGAAGCAGAGCTGCCAGCTATATAAGCTCAATGTTATCACTATATCAGTAACATTAAATGTAGCAGAAATACAAGTCGTCATTGCTTTAAAGGACATTGTTAAAAGATGTATCTGTGAGAGAATAGACAAGACTCATATATTGTGTTACTATATAAGAATATGCTGTACTGGCACTTATTTTCTTAAAAAGGACCGTATGTCTTACAAACTGTCACTGTCTTGTCATTTTCTTCACAAGTGATATGGTTGGGGAATAAAATAACCACATTCAAACAAAACTGGCCACTAGTTAAAGCAAGCATAGAGGCAGTGATAAGTCCAGGTGGTCTGATACTGGTAAATGCTGGGATGGGATAGAAGTATTTCTAAATGCTATTAGGATCCAACATAGACCAAACAAATGTGGTGTACTAATCTCTTTAAAAATGTGTTTTACAACAAGAGTTCAATACAAATATGATAAAATAAGATCTTCATTAGCCATAGAGTACTTTATTTTATTATAAACAGTCGTGAGTATTTTATAATCCTCCATACTCCACAGGCAGATATTCTGCTTTTGGGTCAAGTTTTTTTTTTGGCAAATTTGCCAACAATTGTGACTTCTGAAGTGCTAGGCATCTACTATACTGTGAGCATTGTCTAATGTTGGCATTGTGATATATCAAAGTATCATTTTTGACAAAAAGAGATTAGGTAAAAAGACAAATACAACATACAAGTTTATCAAATTGCTAAACACAAGTGAATACAAGTGAAAAGTGAATTATAGTGCAGAATAGTGTTTGTGGTGGTGTGGTGGTTTTACTTTGTTTATCTGATGATAACAAAGGAGGGGGGCTGGGCAAAGGTAAGACACGATATACTGTCGGGTTATTGAAATATTTTATTGGCAGAGTTCTAATCTAGTCATTAGTGCTTGCCGCTCAGTCATTAGTATGTTAGTTAATAAAATGGATATCAAGCAAAAGTTGGTCACTCATACATGGATGGTCTATAATTTGTTTGTGGTAATCCATGTTACTCATTAAGAACAGACTATACTCTGACAACTTATATTTATTTTTCTGTGTATGTAATTTTGCAGGTAGGACCCTTGTCCTCATCTATTCTGTCTGTTCTGTCTACCCAGTCATGAATTAATGATTGTTAATCTGATTATTCTATATAAAACCTGTTAATAAATAAAATAATATTTTGAGAATAGTCTACAGATAGACCTTTCAAGGTTTAGTATTACAATGAACAAAATCTGTTCCATAAGAACATTACAGATAAGGTATATAGTGTATAGGTTTGGAAATATATTATGGACCAGATCCAGTTGAAAAGAGAGGAAAGTTACATCTGAGCTAAACCATTTGAATTGCAGGGGAGGTAAATTTAATCTGTTGCCAACTGTATTAGTGTTCAGAGGTTTCTTAGCCCAAGTCTAAATGACAGTATAATTGTAACGCTGGTCAGTGACTGTGTTCAATAATACCACGTTCACACTGACAACCCTGGTATTTCAGTCTTTTTCTACCAACACTGTTCACATTGAACCATGGTTGTTATGTGAAAGATTTAATTAATCATCATCATCGAGCCGTGATTGGTTCAAAAAAGTGATGTCACAAAAAAATTAAATACATTAAATAAAAGAAAAATAAATAAAAAAATTTAAATGAAAAAATAAATATTAAAAAAAGAAACAGATTATAATTTTAAAAAACAATAAAATAAAGACTATTTTTATTACGCTGCAACACATACTGCCTATAGGCTTAAATTGTGCGTACTAACGAGTGCAGTATCTCACCCAGGTGCTGAACAACACAGCTCAGTGTCATGGTAGAAACAGTACCTGTCACCACATGACAATGAATGGCGCCTGTTCAGGTAACATTACCCGAGTAAGTGTCGTTCACACCACAGACTACTCGGAACAGAGCAGGGTGAAACTCTGCTTATGGTCCGAATAGTAAAGCCAGGCAACGCTACCAGGTTGTAAATTCTGTGCTGTTCACTTGCGCGTACTAGAGAGCTAGTAGAGCTCAGTGCGAACGGGGTATTAGCAAAAGCAAAGTATTCTCCTTGCATGCAAAGAATAACAGTAATACACATCCCCATGTTTAGCCCAGGTGTAACTTTCCTCTCTTATTATTATGTGTGCATGTATTATTCAAATACTAACAGATTTAATCATTATAACAACAGTGATCCTAAGCTCTAAACAGTCAATGGAAAACCTGAATTTAGTGTGGTCTCGCAGACAAAGACTAGGGGGTATATTTACTAAGCCGCGAGTTTGCAGTGAGATTGGAAAGTGGAGATGTTACCCATGGCAACCAATCAAATTCAAGCTTTCAGTTTAATTTTACACACTGGAGAATGTGAACTCGAATCTGATTGGTTGCCATGGGCAACATCTCCACTTTCCAATCTCACTGCAAACTCGCGGCTTAGTAAATATACCCCTAGATTAGTGTGTGGCAGAGCACATAACAGAACTTGGGTGAGTGACCCAAACTATCTGGGTCTGAAATCTATACTACTGCATAAACTAATTCCATACGCTTGGGGGTATATTTACTAAGCAGGGAATTTGCTGGGGAATTGAAAAGTGGGGAAGTTGCCCATAGCAACCAATCAGATTCAAGCTTACATTCTCCAGTATGTAAAATGAAACTTAAAGCTCGAATCTGATTGGTTGCTATGGGCAACTTCCCCACTTTTCAATTCCCGAGCAAATTTCCTGCTTAGTAAATATACCCCTTGTTCTTTAGTTCCTTAGTTTGTAACTTACCTACTATTGTATAAAATAAGAGACAATCTAACTTTAATTGTACAGTAAATTCTCTAGTGCAGTATTGGAATTATTTGGCTGAGTGAGAATTTGGATGTAACTATTTAAATCTTAAAAAAAACAAAACAAAATATGTGGTAATTGGTAATTTGTGGCTGGTGTTTGGGTAGAACTGGGCAGTTCTTATTGTGTTGCTTTTTTGTGATTCTTAATGTTGATAACCATGATGTAGAATTAGATTTCTGATTAAATATATAAAGGTCAGGTTTTCCGACAGGGAATTAAAATTATTTCATACATAGATATATTATAGCCAGTGTTTCTGAGTATTCACTTTATTACAAGAATTTTTCCCAGCAGTTTAGATAAAGATGTCACACAGTAATAGCAATAACATGATGTTAAACACAAAATCAGTCTCAGAGAAAAAGTATCATTATATACTATAGCCACTAAAATTATGATCTGAGATATAAAGCAAAAAAACAAAAAAAAAAACGAATGAAAAAAAAGTACAAAAATAAAATCAAGCAGCTTTCAGAAACGTCCTGCGTTCCTCAGTACAATACTCTCCCTTGAATCTAGAAAGTCAAATGCTCAATTCTGCATAATTATCACAAGAAGCTTTTTTGTGAACATTCTTCTGGCTACAGACAGGTATACATCTAAAAACATTGCAATGCCTTTTCCTTCCCAACATGCTCTAACGCACTTCCCAAAATAGAAACCATAAGCGCGTCCCAGCGACTCAATGGAAGAGAGGAGGACCGGGCATAGTTTCTTGGCTTCCTCATTCTGATATCAAGCTTCGACTCACATTAAATGTGTCATTCAGCTAATATAAAGGAATAGGCGGGTTACTGGAAAGTGTAAATATCTGTACATATTTACTAGAACAAGAAGCCTTATAAAAGAAAGTGCTATAAAGGAGGCTTGAGATGTGAAGACCAGAAATATTGTACAATAAATAGAGAAAAAAAACGTTTGAACTCTTCCCTTAAAACGGTCATTATTTTCTCATCTTCCTGAATGTCAATTATCCCGACACACAGCTTTCATGCTTTTCCGTGCTCAATATAGGCAGCATGTCAAGAGATACACTCATATAGCGCCTCACTCCTGAGACATAAATATTTCATAGAACACTCCATTAATAACGTTAACCACATTTCTTTCCAGCCCTGCATCAGAACAGTGTTGCATTCTTGGAAAAATATGGATTCTTCAGTGCAATAACGAATAGCATAAAGTTCTACATTTAGGAATAGAAAGTCAAGCACATGTTTGCCAAGAATACAATGTCCATTTTCCATTCCTAGTCTTCAGTTGAAATTATTTTTTTTTTCAAGTTGTTCAATATGAATTTATTGGAAGGTCCATACTTCTAAGTCTTGCACAATAAAATCTTCTTTCTTAGATAGGATTTCATTATTGAAGGTGCTGCAGGAGTTACTGCATCCGTGATACAGATCGGAATCAAGCCATAAGCCAAATCGACCGCTGGAAGAAAAACACAGAAGTATTAATTGCTGTATTTCATACAGGATAATTACTTTCTAATTACTAATCTAGCCTAATTAAAAAAAAATATAAATATAAAATTACTACAGCTGTTCACAATCTGATTGGCTACATTTATCTAGATTGGGGTGTCTGCTACCACTGCTAGTACTGTCCTTTTTCTAGTGGTACTGAGCAAGCTTGTGTAAAGATATTAAAATTAACAAAAAACATATTTCATACAATATTTTGGAGTGGCATGTATCAGTGCAAGAGATGTAAAAAGTCTATTTACATATAGATAGTTCGGTAACTGGTACTCCCTCAAAAACGTGCTGGCCTACACTGAAGTATGTGCTAGCCTACTAGACATGAGTTTTATTTACACCATTCCATAATGATTTGATCACACTGTAAAAGATGTAGAAATAAAGAATGCAGAAGTAGTAAGAATCAGTGAGCACTAACCCTCCACCACCAAGCTCCAAAGAAGTAATATCTCCATTGATGAAATAAGAATTCTCTCCACTCCACTTGAATTCCTGCAATAGAGATTTTGCAGATGACAAAATGCAATACAACAATGAACTTTGCAAATTATGGTAAATCATTTATAGTCAAAAACTCATTAAATTATGGTGTGTCTGTATGCTTCCTGTAAAACACAATTAGCAGCAAGGCATAACAAATCATTGTACTAAATGCTGCAGAAAGTGGGTTTTCAGTAAAAGAACACTAGGTGTCGCTCCACACCAATATGACCATACAGTGCAGGAAAGCAGTATAACAATTCTGTCTCAGCAATATTTAAATTATAACTATATATTAATAAAGGCAAAACAAGCAAATCACTTCTGGAACCATCATTTACACTGTTACCTTTTTAGTCCAAGTTTAAGACACTGGATTTAGGTGGCCAGTTGGTTTAGGTTAGACATATTTGCCAATTATTATAAAAATTCTAGATGAAGCAGCACTCCACCAAAGACATAGGCTGGGTGTTGTCGCCAACCTTTAGTGCATACCTATAAGTGTGACATTGCTGCACATGCGCTAAGGTGTTTGTTCCAGGTACCTGCATAAAGTAACTGCATGAACATGTGAACGAACAAGGCAGCAGCAGTGTTTGTTCTGCAGTCATCCAGTTTGTTCCAACGCCTTAAGACCCTGCTCTGGTTGCTGGTGCCCATGATGCAGATTAAGATACCTAATCCTCAGTGAGGACTAACTGGTCACTTGGACATTTCAAGTAGAGGAGGCAAGTATACAGTTAGGGATTCTGATACGTAGTACTTTATATACATCTAAACACACAGTTATGGCACCCTGTTTTTTATCTAGTTATGTTGCCTTATTTCGACAGTCACTCTTAGAAACTTCATTTATACCCCGTTTAGATTACCCGCAGAAAGCCAGGGTTTTAATGAAATTGCTGGGTTTCCTGAAAGTCCCGGCTTTTTAGTAGTAATCTGAACAGGTATTATAACACACTAAATGTATGGGCACAGCAATTGGCTGTAATTTCCCATAGATACCATGTGCATTACGGTTCTCGGTCAATACTGTGAGTGATTCTGTCACCATTTGCAGTTAATACTCATTCCATATTCAGGAAATCTGATAAATTTCCATTGCACGAGTATGTAATCATTCCATTGTGTGTAAGGCCTTTGACAAAACTGTATTAAAATCCCTGACACCAATCATTAAAAACCATGTGAAAAAGATTTACCTTAAAATCAGGATTAAATGTAAAAAGGAACGTCTCCCCTGTGCCATAATAATGATCGCTGAGTCTGAAGGGATGTGTTGCATATGTTCCAAATATCTGATGTAAAAAGAAATCAGTGTCAAACAGTATTATTGAAGTGCTGTAGTAAAAAAAACTCACTATAACATAAATCATTAATAAGTGAAACCAGCATCAGTTTATAGCAAGTATTTTTACTGTCACAGGTTACCTATGTTAAATACATTATTTATAAGATACTGCTCAGGCTACAGGAAAATTTACCAAAGAATATGTAAAGGCATGCATCAACAGGAATACAGTGTATTGTGAAATAGTCTATCATTCCAAACCACAAATTCCAATTACAAAACTCTCAATAAGGTGTACACACAACTGTCTAATAGCCATTACTAAGGCAATAAGCAACTCTTAACAACAAGCACATGTGTGGTGATACTCTAGATCTTATATGCACCATTAGAAGCAGAACACATAATATATATATTTGCACTTATGTCAAGCACAGAAACAAGTGTACATATACTGTAATTAATAAGAGGCCAAGGTTTACGCAAGAAAATTGATTTGTAATAAGTGCTAAATATTTAAAGCGTATGTGCTGAATCCCGTCAGTTATCACCCTAGCATGCCATATATAGCTTTCCCCAACACAGTTATTCAGTCATTACTACCTGGTTGTCCATATCTTTAACAACCAGAAGCACTGGGCTGTCCAGGGTCGCCAGATTCCTGTACAAGGTCTTCAAGCTGGTTCCGTGCAGTCGTGTACTGTAAACCAGATGCCAAGGATAACCTTGTACCCTAGCAGGGAGGTGGCGCGCTAGCTGGGTTAAAAGAAAGAAAAGGAAAAAAAATAAGTGCCAGTGAAAATACGTATGTAAGTTTTTTTTTGCCGTATCTAACATATTACACTGATGTTATTGTAGCAAGGCAACATATAGTAGAAAGGCAACGTATAATAAAACTGGATGGAGATTTCTAGATTTAAAGGTTATAAGTGGGAGTATGGTGTACCACTGTGTATCCACTTTGACCAGTGCTTTATAATAAATAAAAACATAGGAACTTATATAGTCTACCTTCTCTATGTGGACATCATCCAGAAGATTGCTTTGCTGCTTTAAATCAGGAAGAAAATCCTCCAGAACATCGTCATCCTCCTCGTCATCATAACTGCAGGTACTTCTCCGACGCTTTGCTTCTTCTACAGTGATTATCTACAGAGGCAAGATTTGTACAATCACTACTATTCATAACATTAATCAAGAACAAAATAAATTGTGTTATTTTTATGCCTTTATACAACTAACATCCCTGGCATAATGTAGTATGTTGTCATAACACTGTGTTCATTTTACACATTCTATCATATAAACACTGTTACAATGAATTATTACAAGAGAGATAAAACTGGTCTCAGTATGCACCTGACATGGAATAAAGGGAATTTGTTAAATTGTAATAAACATAACCATTCTTATTGTATCTATACCAAACTCAAATGTAATAGAAAACAGACAGATATTCACCTGCACATAAGGTTCCTGAACTCCATTAGCAATGTAGACAACTTTGGTATTGTGAGAGTTAGGAGTCCACATGGTAGATGGAAAGAACACTAATAAGCTGACTTCCACAACTGTCCTTTAGAGGCACCTCAACCATGTGGCATGTGCTTTATATTCTGCAGTACAACACTACTAACCAAAAAAGGGTTTCACTTTCTAGCAGTCATGTAACTTTCGATTTCCTGGATAGGAGGAGGATTTGTGCAAGAACGGGTCTTTGTCAGAGCCTGTGCTGCATACCTGTATTTGTATAGTGGCTTTGTTAAACTATGATTGATAATCGTTTGTAGAAAATGATAAGGAACACTTCCATTTATCACCTCCAAGATTTTCACCAGACATTATTGAATGCAAATTACATCCTGTATATTATACACCAGATCATTTGTAATCTGCTATCACCATTCTTTCAACATAAGGGATAATATCATGTAACAGCATTATGGAAGCAGAAATGAAGTGGAATGAACTATTTTTTTTATTCCTTTTTTATTAAAGCACAAGAATTTTGCAGTACTCTAATAGGTTGTACCCACAACCACTGAGCTTGAACCATTAAGATTCTTAATTGCTTCAGTACAAGATTACATGGGACTACAGTCCTAGACCTCCATTGTAAAAAAGGCCTACAGCACTGATGAAGAAGGGCACAGATTCAGATCTTTAGGCACTAATGACTTAAGCTGGCCATACACTATGGAATAAATTGTTCCAATCGACCAGCTTTAGTCAAGAGTGGGCAAAACCATGTTGAATTGCAGGGGAGGTAAATTGAATTAGTTGCAATCAGTATTATAGGTGAGAGATGTTGTTTCCTAGCACAAGTCTAATAACAGTGTAACATTAACACTGGTCAGTATCTGTGTGCAAAATGCAAAACTAAAGTATTCTCCCTGCATGCAAACACTAACATTCATTTTACCCCCTCCCCTGCAATTCAACATGGTTTTACCCACTTTAGACTAAAGCTGGTTGATTGGAACAATTTACTGCATAGTGTATGGCCAGCTTAATATTTCGGTTTTTTACATATATATTTAACTCTATTATAAATTAATGTTTTGCTTCTAGGGTTAAAAACAAGTATTTATTTATTGAGTAATTGAATATATGTCAAATGTTATTTAAATGCCAAAAGTGCAAGAACTTTTGTTTCTCATTGTAAAAATTCTAAACATTTTTATGTTTCCAGTTAGGCAATTCCATAAATAAATAATGAAAGTGCAATAACTGGTTTCACTTATAGAATGGGCAATGTCTGCAACAATAACCATTTACCCATGAACAAAACTGAATATTATTGTATGAGAATGTTCATTCACTACATTTATGAACAAGCTTAAACATAACATTTTCCATACACCTTTTCAAAACCCAAATGAACAAACCCACAGGCACCAATTAATTTCTTTTTACTTACTATATAAATAGATCTAATAAGTCTGCTATTTGGTGAGAGAGGAGATAGAGGAGACATATATATTGTACAGTGTGGGCTAGGCTGAAATCCAAGCATGCAATGGGAGTGCCAGCAGCACACTAACCTCTTACTTGGAGAAATATGTAACAGGGTGCTATAGGACGCAAAGACATGTAAGTATGGCTTTTGTGCTTTCATGGAATTCATTTGAAGTCCTCTTTCCTAGATTAAATATATGTTCCCTGAAACCTTTTACTTTATTTCTAATTTAATGGGGTTTTCTTACTTCCTTTCCCTGCTTACCGCTCTCACCCCTCCCTGCCTGATACCCTGCTTGCTGCTCTCACCGATACCCTGCTTGC
>JABWIB010000793.1:35844-54134 GCA_016617825.1 Platyplectrum ornatum | reverse complement strand
AGAACACACAGAGCGGCGATGACGTTTGACGTCATTGCCGCATCAGAGTCAGCCTGGAGAGTACCGAGCCGAGGTGATGAGACTCTGAGCGAGACGCTGGGTGAGATGGTGAGTCGCTGGGTGAGATGGTGAGTATGCTGAGGGAGAAGGTAAGTTGCTGGGGGGGAAGGTAAGTTTGCCTCGAGTATAAGCCGAGGGGGTGGATTTTGTGCCCNAAAATTGGGCCAAAAAACTCGGCTTATACTCGAGTATATACGGTAACAATAAAAATTCTTACTTNAAGCCCAGATATAGAATCCATGGACAGACAGCTTGTAGAGTTAAAATAACCCCAAAGACCAGATCAAGACTACTGTAAAAGGAATGATTACTGAGCAGAAAACCAGAAAAACACCCCCCTCCAAATATCTTCTATTTACTATTTCATCAGAGTAGGCAGATTCCGATTCAAGTTACTAGCGCTCAAAGATTTCGCAATATAATGGGAAAACACGTATGCTGGCGACTTGGTATTGGTTTTCTTTAGAGAACAGAAAACGACTGCTTTCGGGAAAGCACATGCGCTTGCTATGCTATGCATTCCGGAGGAAAGATTTAGCCCTTACATGTAATCCGAACAACAGCGCAGTCCCCATTTTAAATGGGAAAGTTGTGGAAAACTGAAGGTAGGGAAACAGTCCCAGGTTGTATTGTAAATCAAAGTATAGGTACTGAGAGAGACCACGAGAATCATAAGATATAGTACATGATACAAGAAACTGCAGGGCTTGGTTCTGGAACTTTCTGCTCATGTGAGCAGTCACTTCCCATATGTGCCCAGTTACTGGTAGGTAGTACTATAATAATAATAATAATAATAATAATAATAATAATAATAATGCAATTTGTAAATAGGGCAATGTGTGCATGTGTCGTTATAAGTTATCAGCCCATGTTTTAATATTATCAAACTGAACACAAATTGCAAAAAGATGAATCATGTGGTTTATGACATTTTACAATTACAAGTCTTTATATACAGTACCAGCATAGACCTATGTAAAGGAGACAGTAAATTAATGACCATTACTAACCTCTCTTGTGGGACAGCAAACCAATATTCAGGCTGTTTTCTCTTCCGCAACTGCTGTTGCGATGTGGCTGTATTTTGAGCAGCAAAGGACTTTCTCATGGGTTTCCCCACTCTAATACACAGAAACATGGGAGGAATCTTGCTCTTCTCCTCTTTGGATGGCAACATGTCTATGTTAGAAAAATAATCAATTATGAAGTTGTTGTTTGTGGCAGGGATGGACATGGACATAAGAAGGGTACAGGAGACATTTACAAAAGACAACTGCTATTGAGGTGTAGTTACGATGGTAGACCAGTAAGGAAAGGTGTAAATGCTAGTCCATGGTCTAAATTTTCTGAAATGCGGGATTTGAGCTTATACTTTCCAGTAAGAAAAATGAAAGAGCATGAATCGGATTGCTATGGGCAACATTCCCACAATTCCAATCCTGTAGTTTAGTATATTCAGTCCTTCTCCTAACATGAACAGCTGACCAAACATACACATTGTAGTTGGGATTGTCTTACATTTTCATGAAATAAACTACTTAAGCATGTAGTTTGAACTAAACTACTTAAGCACGTGTCATGCTTAAGTAGTTTAGTTCAAACTACATGCTTAAGTAGTTTAGTTCATGAAAATGTAAGACAATCCCAACTACAATGTGTATGTTTGGTCAGCTGTTCATGTTAGGAGAAGGACACAAAGGACTGAATATACTAAACTACAGGATTGGAATCGTGGGAATGTTGCCCATAGCAATCAGATTCATGCTCTGTTTCATTTTACATTCTGGACAGTATAAGCTCAAATCCCGCATTTCAGAAAATTTACACCATGGACTTAAAATAAATAAGTAAATCCCATGCTTAAAATAAATAAGTAAATCCCACCTTCAATTTTTATTGTTAACCTTTAAACAAACATGCTAGACATATGCGCCATAACAGGTGTTATAAAGTGAATGCATTGGACATTTATGGCTATGTGAATAGTATGGTTGATGCCATGCATATGTCTCCATCTGAATGTACAGCGCTATCCTCATTTAACAAGTTTGATTTATTTATTAATTTTCAACCTTGCTTAGAAAAGTAACATCAGATGGGCAAGGTTGTAAAGACATATTAATGACTACAGCAAAATGAAGAGAAAACAGGAAAGGGGGGGGGGGAGATAACATGGATGGAGCTGGAAGACAGATGGAAATTGATATGAGCATACTGCAAACAATTACCATTATTTGCTGACATATTATACAACATAGCAACTGTCCACATTCATTGTGTGATTACACAAATTCAACAACAGAACAACAAAATAGAACCTAATTGCACTGGAGCAATCTGGTACACCCTGATCATGTGACATACACATGGTGGATTTCAACAATGCTAGTGATATCATTGTTTAATACGTACAGGGTGTTATCCACTAACTAGCCACCTTTTATCTTTGTGTGACATTGTTAGAAGCAGTATTTGCTTTTAATGTAATAGCCCATGTTATTCATGTGTGCCATGGCTCCCGGGGGTGCCACGATGCTCTCATTGGGGTGCACACAATGTCTTTCTGACATGGTGGCACGTTGCAAGTGTTTCTTAGAAGCACAATTTTACTTCTTGTGTAGGAGCAACACAAGATTTAATGTCAATCTGAAGTATTTCTGTCTTTACCTAAATAGTTATTACACTATTTTACTCATAAACATAAAAAATGGGAAATTATTTTGTGTTAGGGGTGCCTCGAACTCGAAAGTTTGGGAACCACTGGATTAATTGAAGGAAATCTTACCTTCTATCGGTCCTTGCATTCTCTTCAGTAACCACAGTTTTAACTCCGACTCGCTATCAATTTGTGATTCTTTTTGGCTGCTCTCTTCAGTAGAGGAAGGAGATAGAGAATCCGGGGATCTGCCTGAGCTATTCTCTGATGTGAGCTGCAATTGCTCAGCATTTAAGGTGGCTTTTGCAAAGTTCTCTTCATCCTTTGTACATATATCCGTCTTGCCACATTCTGAAGAAACAACCGTCTCCCCTTTGGCTGGACATAAGCAAAGTTCAATGGTTTTGGTTTCATTTTGAGAATTTTCTAAGACGGACAATTGTTCACTTGCAATATCCCCAACATTAATTCTAGCTATAGAGTCAGAAATTTGTCCGGATAATTTAACTTCTACCGTTCCATTACAATTCAAGTCATCTTGTGGAAAAGCAGCCACAATCATGTCTCCACATATTTCATTACCATTCTGCTGTGCTAAAGAGTTTACTAACTCTATAAAGTCTTCTTCATTAGGAGAATGAGCTGATTTTTTGTTGCCAGAGTCCAAAATTATATCAGTGGATTGCCCAGAGACTTTGGTGGAAGGATCGTCAACATTTAGCTGTACTTTTGATAAATTATCCGGTGTCCTTTTTGTCTTTACCTCTTCAGTGTCTATTTCTACTTCAGCTACATTGTTAATCTCTATATTACTTACACTAGTACAGCCATTTTGCTTTTTCCCCTTATTAAGGGATTTGAACTTGCTGAATGGATTGATGTCCTTCTCAGATGAGAGATCCTCCCATTCTCCAGGCCTGTACAGAGGACAAAGATCCTTGGGTATATCGCTGCCGATGGAAAATGTTGGGTGGATGTGGAATGGTAAAAATGAAAGTAAATAAAATTTAAAATAACTAAAAACAAAACCAACTGAAAAGTTTAAAGAAACATACTTCAAAAATCAAAACAATGGTGTAGAACATTAAATTAGCATGGCAACATAAAAGATTTGAAAAACAAAAATGGTAACAGACAACAAAAGTCATAATAGAACAAAAAAATAAATACATGAACATTGGTGTATTGTGAATGACATGATTGGTGATGTGATCAGGGTTCAATTGCACGTAAAAAGAAATAGAATCCACACATGTATGTTGAAATTATTACAGGTTTATAAATAGTTACCATAGTCTTATTACTTACTATGGGACAAAACTAAAAATGTGTCCATACTATACACATTGTACATATAAACAAATACATGACTTAGAAGATGTTAAGTAGAGATATGAAGTGGTTAATAGTAGCAGTAACCTAACAATGTAGGAAATAATAACTACAACCCAATGTTGCTATTGGCAACACGTCCTTTTTTTATTTTTTAAACATTTTAGTAAGTGCCAGACAGACAGAATGATATTTTATTAGTTCTATCATTTGTAAGTGTATTCAATTTGAAGTTTCAATCTTAATTTGATCATTTTATAATGTAGACTATGGAATTGACTTTCTATCCCAGTTTTTAGAAAGGAGTACATTTAGTGGTTGCGTAGAACTTAGATTTTAGATAATTTTATCATAGTAAGGTTTCACTTTGTTACAGAAGAACGTTGCCAGGAAATCAAAGCCTATGGAGAACATTCCCAACATGTGATAATTATGAAGATTTCTTGTGAGTACTTGTGCGTAGTATTGCATAAACGGGTTACTAAATAGTATTATAATAGTTACTTACGATGGTAGTGCATCTTTAAGTTTCATGTGTGATATGTCACTATAAAGTGCAACAGAAACAACTTCTTCCATGGGACATATGAGACCATACTCCTCACAGCCATTCTCAATAACCAGTGGGTCGGATTTGTGTGGATCGAACATCACATTGTTGGGTGTGACTATCATGACTCCACCCACAACACCCTGTGTAAACACACACATATAAAAGTCACCCAAAAGATTCTTGTTTTCCAAATAAAGTTTATTTTTTTGGTTAAATTTTTTGTCAGATTCTAGCTGACATTCTCTATTATGCCAAACAAACATGGGAGCTATAATCTGTTTCATTGCCATAGAAAACATCTCCACTTCTCCATTCCTGCTGTTTAGTAAATATAGGGCTAAGAGGGTGGTTTCCAATGACATTCTAAGGATTGATTTTTGGGGTTTTTGTATTCCAAGGTCCCAGCTACATTTTGTTTTTTTCCCCACAGTGGAATATTAAAAAGGAGACCTTTGTAGAAGTAAGGAAGATTTTTGCACTTCCATTAAAGCAGTGGCAGCAGATAATGAATAACATTATTTAGTACTTTTTCATAAATTCTAGCATATGATATGGTCATTTTTTTCTTTAGTACATTATTTGATTCTTATATGTTAAGTAATCTGTATATTTACATATTTTAATTTCAACAAAGCAAATAAAACATTTTATGCTATCCAGTGTTTTACCTTCCCATCTGTGATGTATCTACAGTTCATTTTCAAGAACTTCACAACAACGGGCTCCTCTTCTTCTGAGGTAGAGGACAGGACTCTTTCTATTGGTTTGGTGGCTTTTCGTGCCAGATCTGCATCCTTTAAAAAAATAAATAGTAACAAAAAAAATATAAAGCATAAACAGCATGACAATGTAAGAACCATGGCTGCAAATATATGCAAGTTTTAGCTCATATTTCCAAAACAATTCAGTCAATCGGTAGGTGTGCCCTATTCAGACACTTACTGAGGAGCAATAAGAAGACCTCATTCTGTCATATGTACACCACGTATATCTGCAAACTGGCTATATTACTGGCCAATTCAGAGATGACATTTACATAAATGCAATTCATTAATTAGTTGGAGTACAGGTTTAATTTAAAGATGGGCAATGAGATGTCAGTATAGCTGTTCCATGTGGCTTTCTAAAAAAGTTTTGGTTGTACTTTTTGGCCATTATATTTATGATTATAATGTAATGCTATGATTTCAATTGCGGTATAAAGTAGATTTTTTTTATAGAATAGCGTATGCATTGACAGCACTGTTGTACCTTTGAAATGTTTCTTAATTTTTCAGATTTTGACATGGAGCAAAGACCATTGTTTAATTAAACATTTATGTTTGACCAATTACAAAATTAGTTTAACTGCAGCGCATATACTCACAGGTAGTTTATCATACTCTGCATCTGAAGATAACGGAGAAGTAACAGCAGAATGTGAATCTCTTATACTGGAATGAAGATCACAGACTGGTACATACAGAACCTGTTAAAAGATTATATATATAAAAAAAAAATAAAAAGTAACTCGCTGGCTAATTACAATCTCTTTATTGAAGGATTTTTGCATTTTAAGAGACCATACAGCACAGAGAATGAAACGTACAAAAGGTAGTTATAAGTCACAAAGGCATCATACATAAACAGTTGTGAGAGACAAAACAGGGCTCTAACATTACCGAAGGAGCTGCGGCCAAATGTCAAACTGAAAGTGCAAAGAAGAACAACTGAAATAGTGCAATAATAGATCAATAAATATGTCAAGTTTGGAACATAGCATATATAGGTAGGTGTAGAGGTGGGTGGCATTTTTCAAAGGAAGATGTATATTAGTATATATACATAAGGGCATGCATATAAACAGGTTCAAAGCAGGGGCCGACAAGACTACCTGCCAAGAGTTTTAAGACTCCCACAGCACAGACAGGTTGCAAGTATATACAGATGGTTAACAAATCAAATAAAACATTGATCAATCAGTGCATGAAATAATACAGATAAAATAAGCATATATGAACAGTCAGAGCAGAATTACACAGTCACACCTCTAGTGATAGTTGCAATTACCTGTCCTGGAACTATTGTATGAGTAAAAAGTCTGTTCAATTCCACAAGTTTGTTGGGTGTGATATTGAATTTAAGAGCAATACTATTTAAGGTGTCTGTTCCAGATG
Organism: Platyplectrum ornatum; assembly: GCA_016617825.1. Taxonomy (NCBI): domain Eukaryota; kingdom Metazoa; phylum Chordata; class Amphibia; order Anura; family Limnodynastidae; genus Platyplectrum; species Platyplectrum ornatum. The sequence goes on along the minus strand of JABWIB010000793.1, from coordinate 47,374 downwards.
CCTAGGAAGAAGAAAAGTTACAATTACATTGACAAATTCATACAAAAAACTCTTCAAAACAAATTATGGATATATATACATAAAATTATGTATATGACATGATTGCAGCACCACTTATATATATAATATAATATTTCCACTTTTACTTAGGTATATATATATTTTTTTATTAGTTCAGCTGCAAAAAACCCAACTGAGATTATTTCATTTGCACCATCAGAGGTTCATTTATTAACAGGGATGTAATGACATATTCAGCAATGGCCATTGCAGATGTGCATTGGTCAATAAGGTTTTATGATATTTTTTTACTGTTTCGTAGTCCTTAATGGACACTTTGGAATACTGTCAATAGCTTGAGATAAAATATCATTACCGTACATAAGACAGCCACACATTACTATATACTGTAAATGTTTGTATGTATGTATGCATGCATGGCGTGAAGTAGGAATACTGTGGTATGCCATTCCATCACTTCTCCAACTGATTTCATTGAAGGACTTGACTTACTAAACTTCAGAAAAGTGAAAATGTTGCCAATAGCAACAGCGCCACTTTTCTATCCCCAGTGTCTTTTTTTTTTTTTTTTTAATGTTTTTATCCGTAACCAGTCATTTAACAGTTAGTTTACTGTAATGTAAGACTAAGCCTTTTCCCATCAAAACAAAATCCTCAGCTTAGGCATCACATGGGCACATTCTTAAATTAAGTGCTTAACAGTATTAGGTATTTAAGATTACAAAAATACTGCTATATGCTGGCTTGAAATAACATGGAATTAGCACTTTCTAGTTTCCAACAACTGGCTCTAAATGAAATGTGCTAGGCCACCTATGCATTTAGTGACAAGTAAGACAATGAGATAGAAGGATGACAAAATAAAGAAATAAGAGAAGTTTCATGACCTACATTTACATTTCTCAAATATTATTATGCCAATACATAACTACTCCCATTATACATTTCTATATTGTTGTAATTACTTTTAGATCTATTTTGACATATGCTATTCAATCCTCAACATATTTCATTCTCTACCATCTGGTAATGCTCATAGATAAAATAAAATACTTGCTGTTAATAACACTGTCAAGCTGCTCTGCGAACCTTTATACAAGGCTACATATACCACTAGTTGAGATCCTCTGTTGTAGATGAATAAAATAGGGATACAGTCAGTATACTAACACTGTATCCCTATAATAGGGATACAGTCAGTGTACTAATATTATATTAGTATACTGACTGATGTACATAATGTTACTTAATGACTTATTTGTGGAAAACATTTAACAAAGCTCTTAAAACGAGGAAAGAGAAGATGATACAGTCATTTAGATTTATGCTATCATCTACGTTCTACGAAAGAGACAGCTGACTGAACCATGAAATGCTGCCCATACTACACAGACTTTCAAAATTATTCAGGTGTAGCCGCCTGTATATGAAGCGGAGCAAGTTTACTAGTAACTAAACAACTAGACAGATCTGAAGTCGGGGGACTTGTTAAGTGGTGCATATCGGAAAGGAGGGGGGGGGTGGATTTGTTAATTGGTTTGCTTCTATATAATTAGAGGTAGACGTTTTGTTTTTCCAGTTACGTTGTGCATTTTCCTACAGAGTCAAGTAAATATAATAACAATGTATTAACCTTTCATTAGAGATACTGATACAGCTTGTTGATGAGCTAATGCGAAACTGCAATATTCCTTTGTGATGTATTGGCAGATATGAAACTCCATAAAGAGCTCTAATACAAAGTTCATTTTCTTATACTAGAATGATGCACTGGATGGGTTTAGAATAGGTTTTGCAATACATTTACCTTCTTTAGTAACCATAATTCAGTGAGTGTAACTTGTTTATCCTGTTATTTATAATAGAGTGCCAGAAAACTGCACAAACAAAGTAGTAAAACGGGAATGTGTGTATAAATGGCCAAATTATAGGCTTAAAAAATTATGTTTTAAGAGAATTGGAATATGCAAGTAAACAAGGTAGGTAGTAACCAAGGCAAACAGCTAAAACTATTGCAGGGTTCAGGGATTGTGAATTGGGAAGTCCTATTGTAGGGTGCAGGAATTGCTATAAGGTTTTTATAACGTTATATGATGATGGTATAAGTTATTATTTGGGTTATCTGTGTATGATGTTGTTAGCATAAATCGTGACAGCTTTTCATAAGTGCGGGCCAACACATTTAGCGAAATACAGAAAGAATAGCTAACACTCATCTATACCAGTATGGGGTACAAACGCTAAAGTGTTTGAATGAGAATCCTATGAAAATACTATATAATATTTTGGAAACCAGTACAATTATATCTACTATGTCATTTAATTCACATTCAAAATTCACTCACTCTATTAAATGGCAAAAATGCACAGGACTTACTATGTATTCAACAGTCCCCAAAGGCTTTTTGGTAACCATTTTTTTCTTCTCATTTTTATTATTGTGAATTTCACCTAGAGGAAAAACAAAAACACATTTTGTAAGGACTGAATGGTGACACAACCAACCAGAATAGTTAAAGCCTTTTCAATGTACAACTATGATATGATGTTAAGATCCACTACCAGTAGTACCCAATACTTGTTTGTACACATAGGGGTATATTTACTAAGCAGGGAGATTGCAGTGAAATTCGAATTTGGGGAAGTTGCCCATGGCAACCAATCAGATTTGAGCTCCCAGTTTCATTTTACACTCTGGAGAATGTGAACTCAAATCTGATTGGTTGCCATGGGCAACTTCCCCAAATTCGAATTTCANTGCAATCTCCCTGCTTAGTAAATATACCCCATTGTAAGCAAATTCACATGCATGGACGTGGACCTCTGATATGCATAGGTCCACAAGCTTAACACAATTTATCTATTTATATTACTACTTATTTGTGGATTAAAACCAGTTGATATTTTGTGTCCATCCATCTTCTATTATCTTTTAACAAGGTGGGAGGGTTTAAGTATTATATAATAAAATTATATAGAGGGTGCTGTTCCTGGTTATGATGACAATATTCAATGTCCAGATAGTTAAAACATTCTTGGCTGCTATACAAATGAACAGCTGCATACACAAATCATATATATGGCAATATCATACTAATGCTTCAGGATGTGGGTATCCTCCAGTGAAAGTCAATGGAAAACTGCGCTCTGTTGTTAGTATTAAAGCAAACACTGACAGCTCCAGCATTACATTTAAATTCTTAGAATTAATAAATTCTTAGAAATAATTCTTTTCGGCAAAGAATTTGGAAGATTACATTTCACCGGCATAGCCATTTAAAGCTTTAAAGGTCATTAAAACAATGTCAGCAACGTATTTCCTGGCAGTTATTTGCTTTTCAAAACTTGTTATATTATAAATAAACACCATTAATCAGCATGGTTGTTAGCCAAAATATGTTTTCCAATCCTGGTAAAAATGTGTATATTTATCTAACCCCCACAAAACTTAATCAAATGTAACATTAATACATATAAATCCAAACTACCACCAACAATCCCCTTAGAACAAATGTTGTATGAAATACACACACAGTGCATGGGAGAAGGTGTATACCCATCAGCAAACATACCAGCAAGCACACAGCAGGGAAGCTGGCTACAGTCAATAGACCAGCAATAGGACTTATTAGATAAGGGGGCAAACAGAGGATCCACAGGTCTGCTGTCAGGGCTGCACTTGCACTTTGCATGGATGCCTTTAGATGGAGGTGGCTCACTTGCCTCTGATGTTTGCTGCTCCTCATGGACACTATCTGTGTTAGGTTGCACATTTCTTCCAGAGCACAGGCTGCAATGCTCAGTAGTGTGCATACATTCAATAGCAAACATGCTGATTCCTGGTATAGGGCTGCATGCAGTATAACAGCAATCCCTGTCCTCATAAGGTGGTAGATCCTAGATCCACAGTGCACATTGCATGGCTTCCTCAGTTCATACACAGCCTGATCTATCCTCTGCATAAGGATCTATGGAAAGGCTCATGTTATTGTTCCTGCAGACCGGTTCTATCCAGACACAGCATAAGGAGGAGTGTGTAGAAGGGTCCTGCAGTTATGAGACCCTGCCCCCACAAGGAAACACACAGGCAGGTTACAGGGGGCTGATGGGATGTTGTGCACCTGGGTATTGACAATTAACATGGAGACTGCTGCAGGATCACACACTTGTAAGTGATGTGCTGTCAGCATTGTAGACAGTGTCATGGAGGTAAAATATTCCTGTGCTGGGAATGCTGGAGAAAGCCTCATCAGGGATTCATTATGTCAACAGTTGTTTTTTTCATTCATGCAGACCTATGTATTGCTGATCAATAGCATTGTAAATAATAATCAAAATAATGTAAAATATTATTCTTTCTTCTTTAAAATATTATTCTTTCTTCTTTAAAATATTATTCTTTCTTCTTTATTGCAGGAAGTTTCACGTTTTTTATTTTATAGTCCACTCCGACATATCCGACGTATCATTTACAAATGGCAAGAATGTATTACATGTATTTTATTTATTTTTTTCCAAGAAAAAACTGTCATTAAAAATGCTGTAATGCAACACATGTTCCAAGAATTAAAAACACAAACAACTGAATATAAGTTTAGGTCACAGTTGGAGACACCCGAGAGAGTTGCAAATCTCCGCGACCTGGGCTGAAGGCAGTGATTCAATGTAGGTTGAATTCAGCCCCATTTGTTACTATGGAGGGCGGGACTTGATGACTTTAAGTCCTGTCCACCCATAGTAAAAGCATGAATTTGCAGAGCAGGGGGCAGGGCATTTGGGTGTGATATGCATTGAGTCACACCCTCCATCCAACTTCCTGGAGGGAGAAACCTAAAGTCGGCAATCCTGGTTTAGGTTTAGACAATGTGACACAGAATCTGTATCAAGGAGCATATCAAGAGCCATGTGGCATAGCCTGCCATCCAGGATCTGCCTTCTTCCTGAGTGCACACTGCACTCGTTTTACCTCCCTGGCTATGACATACACACTATACCAGTGACATAAGTAGAGGTAACAGAACCCAGGGCAAATAGATGGGCAGTGTGGCTCTTATCTGCCTTCGCTCTCTGAGATTCTAAGTAAAATGGTTACCCTCTCCATCATGCTGTTTTTCAAAAACAAAACTATATAGCCACACAATGCAGAGATCAGCCACCATTGAAGCTTTGTGAAGTATAAAGTCTATTCTTTCTATAATAGAGAAATAACCCATTTCTTTAGCTGAAAAGAAAGGACGGTCCTTTAATCTCATCTAAGCATGTATTGGGCACTAGCAAACTCTATGGGGGGGATGAACAATACTCTATGTAAATGGGGGGGATGAACAATACAATTTGTAATGTGTATGCTGTTTTAGAAATGTTGAACCATGTTGTTTTATGCCTCAAAGAGGGGGACCGCACAGTGTGGTTGTCCTCTTTATGGTTCAGCCTAGGATTGGAAAGCTTAGTACTAATAGAATCAAAACCATGGAGATCCACGCCGTTCATGCCCCTAAATTTTCAATCCAGCATTGACCTGACAGTACATTGCTAGTTGTTGCAAAGTGTAGGGGAACCCACATCATCTTTTATTATATCATGTATTTGTATCTTAATGTGCAACTTTACAAACAGGTCAGTAAGGCTAAAGGAAATGCATTGCCAATGTACTTTTTGTAAACAGTAGTGGCTCCCAAGGGTTTCTGATACTGTACTGTATTTAAATGTTACTTAATTTTTTGCATCTATTTCAGCAGATTTGTGCAGTGCATATTTAGCGCCTTTGTGGGGTGCAGAATGGCAGCTTTGGTGGCAGGAAAACACAATAGCTTTGGTAGCAGGAGAACATCCTGCTTTTGGGGTGCACAAACTGAGATAATATTGCTAAGCAAAAATGAGTTGTAACCACAGGGCTGGGCTGGTTACCTTGTGCCGTTCCCTGGCTGTTCAGTAAAAGATACAGGAAAAGACACACTGCCATCAAGCAAGTTATATTTCATTGGATTACAATAAGTTTTTCATATTAAAATACCGTTAATACTGACCGTATCTGCTGCAATCCAATCCTGCTGCAACATGTTCACTAATACCCCGTTCACATTACCTCAAATTAGCTGTCTTTTTTGATGAAAAAGCCGACTGCAGTGAAAAAGCCAGCTTCTAAACTCNGTGTGAACGCTCCATTTACAAAAAGCCAGCTACTGAAAGCTGGTGTTCAGAGCCTGCTTAAAAGAAGAGGTTTTGCTCTCCTCTCCGGCTTTTTCAGTCAGTGTGAACAGTACATAGCTGGCTTTCCTCTCCCATTGTGTTTGTGCAGCGCTGATTGGCTAATTTTAGCACATCACTGCCTGTCTCTTCCTCCTTCCCAGTCCCCTCATGTAAACAAACAATCACAGCACATTTTCTGAGTAATGATGTGTACTGGTAGCAAAAAGCAGGGTTCAATGTGAACAGTGCAGACCCTGCTTTTACAAAAAAGCTGGCTTTTTCAGCTCCAATTTCCCCAACTCTACACCCTGGCTCTTAAGCCTGGTAATGTGAATGGGGTATAACATTTGATTTAACTGATGAGGTACCTGATTGTAGGGATAATAATTAATGTTGCTAAATTTTAGGTATAATAAAAACTGATTTATGGTATAACTCAGTTATGTTAAAAAATATTTAACATAAGAAGACTGATTTATATTATGTAGAGCTAATGGTAAGTTACTGTTCCAAAATTTTAATGATTTGAGTCAAAACTAAAAATAAAATGCCTCCAACCGAAGTTAAAGTTATTTTTTGTTTGGTTCCAATAAATGTTTCATATGGGTCATCATGGGTGGGGAAGAGGGCCCTGCTCGCAAGCTTACACTCTATAGGATATTGGGATTGATACATACATAGGGGTAAGTGCCATTATTATACAATGGAATGAGCTCCAACCGGCTGCAACATTTTTACTATCTTTTAGTTAAAATTAGTTGCTAATTTTAGGTATAATAAAAACTAGGTATAATAAAATTATCTAGAGCTAATGGTAAGGTATTGTTCCAAAATGATTTCAATGAAAACTAAAAATAAAATGAAAATCAATATCAATAGAAGTAATTATTATACATTCTTTTCTGGGCTGGCTGCCTGCTCACCTGAAATAGCCTGATGGATAAACTGAGGAAACGGCAATATGTACAGGGAGCATTGTTAAGCAGATCAGGGAATCTCTACTACATATTAGAAAAGATGTCCTATTGTCTCCAGTATGTACCCTGTCTAATGTGAACTGGTGTGAGAGTGTTTAATTTAGCGTGAGTTGATGTTACTTTTGTGTGAACTAAGCTTAGGGAAAGATAACGTACCATATACACATACACCCACACACGCACACTGAAGGAAGCACAAATTGGAGCCATACGGTATCTCAACATGATTCTGGATGGTGAAGATACTTAATTTACACCAGCTTTTATTTTCTTCAAACTACATAACTAATCAACATTACTGAATATCGTATTATGGTTATACTATATGGCCATGTTATTAGGAATACTTGCCATTAATGCCAGTAACCAATCATTTAGCAGTACTTAATGAATAAAAATATGTGCAAACACTGCAGTATTGAGCCCAAAACCTGGTATTTGTTAGAATCTCAAAGTGTGTGCATTCAATGTGTAGATAGTTAACAATGTTTACATTAGCATTAAGTGTTCACTCTCCTTATCAGGTAACTTACAGCATAAATGATAATCCAGACCAGAGTTTATTTGTCTAGGTGAGAGATCAATTTGTGCTGCAGTCAGGCTTATATCTTTTTAACTGAGTCTGCAGTGCATTTATTCTTATCTCCTTAGTGGAAAGGTTATAGCCAGTTCCCCAGAACACATACAGGTATATTATAAGTTATAGGTATATTATAAGTGTAATTGTAATATGCATTTTCTAGGTGTAGAATGACAAATGTATGCATTTCATATCAGTCTTAACCCAGAAGTGTAGGTTTATGTTCCTAACAGTTAAGCTGATCCCACCAGCTGTCTTGGCCCACGTAACTGAATGACTTCCTGACATCTTTGATGTCCTTCCATGATCTCAAACATAATGTCTGAAAAATAATTATATTTCCACCTACACGTAGAATTTACCCACAGGGTTTCTCTGACTAGGTGTTATCTTTGAACATACAATATGTTTCTAAACATATTGTACTAAAATTTGGCACAAATGACACAAAAACAAAATAATTTCCATAACCTACAAAGGTTATTTCCAGACAGTGTACAGTCTATACGATGATGGTATTGTGCCTATCTGTCGATCTTGTGCCATTCAATGTTTTTCTGCCTCAGCTTTCTATTCCGGTTTCTGCCTCCAGGCGTCTAATCTCGCCACTAGGGGTGTCAGTGACTCCTAAGGAAACATCATGCCCTGGTGAATAGAGGCCTGTTACTCTTTCCCTTTAAGACTATTTTCTACTCTATCCAGACTTTTAAACATACATATGGAAGCTCCTGTCATCTCTTTAGAAAAGCTTTACAATCCCTCAACCAGCTTCTTATTTTATTTACAACCACTTTGCTGATTAACCCCTTAATGACATGGCCTATTTGGTCCGTAATGACCAAGCCCTATTTTTCAAATCTGACATGTTACACTTTATGTGGTAATAACTTTTTAATGCTTTTACTTATCCAACTGATTCTGAGATTATTTTTTCGTGACACATTGTACTTTAAGTTAGTGGTAAATTTAAGTTGACACGGTCTGTATTTTTTCGTGAAAAATGCACAAATGTAGCCATTTTTCAAATGTTTTAATTTCTGCTTGTAACACAGATAGTCATACCACACAAGATAGTTAATAATTAATCATTTCAATATGTTTACTTTCTGTTGCCATCATTTTTTAAACCTCCTTTTAGCAATTTTTCACAATTTTAAGAAAATTAGAAAGTTTAAAAAATTTAGGGGCCAGTTCACGTTAGATGTCACTTTGAGGGGCCTGCGTGATAGACACCCCCATAAATGACCCCATTTAGAAAACAGCAGACCTCAAACTATCCAAAACAGCACTCTGGAAGTTTGTTAACCCATTAGGTGTTTAACAAGAATTAAAGCAAAGTGAGGGTAAAATTTTTAGATTTCCCTTCTTTTTAGCAAATTTTCCATGTTATTCTGGACCGATGTTAACCAGGACAGATGCTACCCATGAGACAAAACTTAAAATGTAATCCTCTAATTCTGCAGATTTTAGAAACATCCCATCCCATCCTTGCCATACAACTAAGCTGGTCCATTGTGTCATATACAGCTCTTCCACCCAGTCTGTTTGTTTCTACCGAATCTTGTTTTATAATGATTTTTAAAATTGTAAATATGATGGAACAATATAAAAACCTGTTAATAAATAATTGCTTAAAAAACCCCACAGTTGGTTAAAATGCTGATCTGGTTTGACACTTGTGTGAACCAGCTGGTAAAAAGTGTGTGCAATTTTACACATAGACACAGAATCAAACGGGTCAGCAGTGCACTGTGACCAAATGAGTTAATATTTAATACAACTGTAGTTCTTGCTATATTATGGAAGCTACATGTCACATAGGACTAGACTAGATTTGTGTAGCCTCCATTTGCACACAGTCAGGGGCAGTTGCGCCTCCCCCTCCCTGCCACCGCTCCTCCTACCTTTACTAAACATACATGTGTTTACACTTCACAATGCACTCCCTTTGATTATGGATGGTGCATCCTTTACAGCCGTGGGGTGTGACGACCCACATTGTGCAGAATGTTGAAAAAATTGTGTTAAAAATGTGTAGTTTTAAATATGTTACAAATAAAGTTATTAGTTATTTTTTAAGTGTCCCCTTTTTCTCCTATGCACTTTCTTTGATTCACCTATTCACCTTTTGTGAACTTACAGTGAACTGCTATGTCACAAGACATATACATACAACACATTTTGATGTCAATTATATATCTATTATTTAAGATCCACACAGAGGTATAGTTGGTATTTAGCATACATATTACACATAAAAGTATAATATGTATGCTAAAACAAAACTGTTCAGAAATGCTTCCAACAAATCGTATTGTTCAGTTTACACTGGAGCTGGGAGCTTGGTTCGGTCATTGAGTAGTTTGTACACACTCTATGATTTCCCAGCTCTCTTACCCTTTTCCTGACACCAACAAAATAGTGTGTACACAGCTTTACTTCCTACAGGACTGTAACAAATGTGCGTTCCCAGGAACCACAGTAGGTATGTTACCTCCAAAGTACAACTCTTGGCACAATCAGCCTCTTTGTAATTCATACTTCTATTGTGTTATACAGTGATTTGAGTATCAAATAAAACTTAACATACTACTACATACATCTGATATTAAGTTTAGAATTTTATAACTGTCTCTTTTTCAATTTTGAGGACAGTATAGGTTTAACGTTTCTTAAGAGGAAAAGGGATTATTCTCAACAACCAATTAGTAGTTAGAATGCTGTTCTAGATTGTACTAGAAAAATGAAAGCTAGTCTGATTTGTTCCTTGTGTAATGCCTTTACTTTTCCTACTTAGAAACTTCATTAAATTTGCTTCCAAATCTACATTTACATTATTAATGATCAGAAATAAATACTTTAGTAGAAACAGTAGCATCTCTCATCTCTCTTGTGAATCATCCACCCATCCAGCTATTGTATTTACAAACTCAAGCACATCATCCTGCTATTATAATAATGACTGTATAGAACAAAATAATGTCATGTATAATAATAATAATAATAAAATAATGTTATGTATAATACAAAAAATAATGTTATGTGTAATAATAATAAAATAATGCCATGTATAATAATAATAATAATTTAAAAAATCATGTGATGTATAATAATAATAATAATAATAAAAAATAATGTTATGTATAATAATAATAAAATAATGCCATGTATAATAATAATAATAAACAAATAATGTCATGTATAATAATAATAATAATAATAATAATAAAAAAATCATGTTATGTATTACAATTCTTTGTTGATATAATTATTGTATATAAAAGTATCCCCTTTATGCTCATTGCTACTCACCAAGCATAAACTGGCATGCACTATTACTTGTGGCAGTGGCTTTATTTCCCATCATCATTCAAGTTGATGTGGATGTACTCCATCAAGCACTTCTTCATTACTCTTTACTAATATTTTTTTATTCCTCCTACCCACCTGTATTTATGAACCTGTGACTCCTGGTTTGTAAATGAAAGCAGAACTAAAAATAATGGAATTGTAATATATAGTGTAAAAGGGTGGCATACTGGAAAGCAGGAAAGTACCATATACAAGATAAAGGTATTTGACACAAATAACAATAGGTCAGATTCAGACTTTAGGCACTATTGACTTACTCATGACTTCAAACAAAACAATTGGTACCGCACCAGGGGGGGAATTCACTAACTGACGAATTGTGCAGAGAATTATTTTCGTCAGTGATATAAATTCGTCAATGACTGGTGATGTATAGTATTCAGTAAGTGAC
>JABWIB010000793.1:12519-26294 GCA_016617825.1 Platyplectrum ornatum | reverse complement strand
ATGTAATTCGAACGAACATTCGGGCGCGAATTCTTTCGGACATGCGATTTTTCCAAAAATCGTCCCTTAGTAAATACGAAGATTGCGAATTCGGACGAAAATTCGCGGCGAAAATTCGATTTCCTAAATTCGACCCTTAGTAAATACCCCCCTGTGTGTAAGTCTGGATTGCATGTAACAATTTATTTCTACCAGTACTTTTTAAGTCTTTTCCTTGTGTGTCTAAATCCCATCTAATATTCTATTTTGCCATTGAACAAGTAAATATTTCAGTGTCGGCTGTATTACAAGTTGACCACAACCAAATCTGCCTCTTGACATTATACAGTACATTTGCAATTATAAAGTAGGACAGCCACCTAATAAAGGGATTTAATTGTTGGCCAGACTTCAGTTCTGTCTCCTGTTTTCTGCATAATATTAATATTTTTTTGACAGCTCATAAATCAGAGACACCATCAAGTCCCATTAAGATGAATGCTTAATGAACATTTACTGAATATTAGTCTTGTTGTTCTTCAGATACAAAATCATGCAAAATATTGCGGTTCTCCCGAGAATAGGTGTAACTAAGGGAGACATAAGGAAGAGCCATGTTATCATATGTGAACTGCTAAAATCAAACATCTGGACCTGGGTAAAATGCATGTCAGTGGCCTAAATTCACTAAGCAGGGAGTTTGCAGGCGAATTGAAAAGTGGGCATGTTGCCCACAGCAACCATCAGATTGAAGCTCTCTGTTTAATTTTACATACTGGAGAATGTGAGCTTGAATCTGATTGGTTGCTATGGGCAACATCCCCACTTTTCAATTCCCTTGCAATCTCACCGTTTAGTGGATTTAGGCCATAATCTCCAGATAATAATTGGCATTCTTTAATATTTTTGCTCACTTCATAAAAAAAAAAATACAAGTGTGTATGCAAATCATCTGTTTATACTTGAGACCCCCACACAACTGCAACACATTTATTATGTGTGATATAAGGGTAGATTAAATGAATCCATTTAAAGTAAGGTCTACCCACAAATGTGCGTTTGAACGTTTGAACGTTTACTCCTGAATCAGCATACACGCATACTCCGCTTATTTGAGTTGACTACTTGGTTCCTAATCAGAACTCCCACTACTTGATTTTTATTTTTTTACTATTATCTTCTTGTACATTTATCTTCTCCTACACCTGCCTGTTTTGATATTGGGGGCACAGTCATACTTAATTATTACTGTTTTATTTTCTCTTTTTCTAATTAAGTTTCCTTTCTTACCTGTTCCCATATTTTGTATTTTTATTTGCTGACTACATGCACCACTTCTGTGGCAGGATCTTATATACCTGCCACAGTCTTTATTGGCTCCTCTGTGTTAGGCCGAGTTGTATGTATGTTTACCTTTTTGATTTGTACATTTATTGTAAAAATTATAATAAACATTGTTTCGAAAGTAGAGTAAGGTCTACCCACAGATGTATCCAAGGCAGATCTAAAAATGTGATGGGTTATTTGCAATTTCAATATGTATTTAAATCCAATTTGATCATTTTCAGCTTTATTACACCATTAAATTAATATTTCTTTTTAACATTGTCCAGTGTGTTTTTCCGACTAGCTATACGAATAATGTTTGACATATTACTGTTATCTACCTTGCATTTGGCCATGTTATATTTATAAATAGAAAAAAAAAACATTGGCATACATGAAACAACATGTTAGGCTGATATTCTTTTGTTTGGTACATATTAATATTATTTTTTCTGATTATTGTAACATTGGAACTAATAAGAATGCAAATATTTAAACACAGAGTCATTGTGCAGGCAAGTATCTTATTGGCATTAGCATTTATGTAAACTGAATTTTTGCACTCACCACCCACACATAGATCAGTGTGTAAAATTAAAATAACAGAGGGATGGAGTCAATAAATAAATAAATTCATGCTTCTCTGGACAATGCTGCAGTTTGTCCTTAAGCTGGCATGCCACATACAACACAGGTTTTCCAGGTTTACAGAAAAATATAAATGAATAAAAGGTCAAACTGTAAAATCCACCGTTGTCGAGATGAATTACCCAAACGAAAAGATTTTTAACAAGGTCATGTTTATGGAACACATTTCTGTTTACAAAACAAAATACTTCTGTGTCAGGGAAAGTCATTTGTGCCAAAGCCATAGAAACAATAGACAAAAGGAAAAGGGGAATTCTGTGTTACTCCTGCAACATTTAGCACTGCAGATATAGGCAAAACTAAAATTAAGACTTTATGAGTTTCTGGCAACTTGTCATATTTCAGCTTGTAGGCATAATATCATAATGTGTTCACAAAATATTGGCAACAAAGAACACTCTGTGCTACCATAACAATGTATTCACAGGCCAACAAAAGTTAGAGAAATAACAAGCTTGTCTTGCTATTAAGCATATAGAAGAAAATAAATGTTGAACCTCATGACATTAAATCAAGAAACCAGTTCCTGTAATGGGACACGTGTCAGAAGATGGGTTATATAACCAAAATTGTGGGACTGATGCTGTGGATGAAAACAGCAGATATAGGTAATAAAACCAGGTGTTAAACTCTATATGCCTCCTGTGCAGTCTCTGCTACTATATTAGCAGCTGTTATGACACTCATCTGTCAGCCAGATCTTCAGTTATGTTACTATATGAACACACACAGCTGCTTAACCCAACCCAATAACAGATGGACGGGCCACCGTGGGTATATAAGTGATGAAAGGGAAAAATTTTGTGAAAGACGTATCCTATTGTTTTAGTTTATTCATTTTGTTCCTCCAAATGTAAGCATATTAGAAAAGTGTAGCCACCTAAAGTAACTTTAGGGACACCTAAACAAATGATACCTAAACAAATGATACATATAACAGGTGGAAATGGTACAAATCCTTTTTATATAAAATATAATATCACACATCATCACCTTCCTTTTTCAAGGCTGAGGAACAGGATCAACTCATAGATGTGGGCCACGATATTCTAGAACTCATCTATACGCTTTCCCAGTTTGGAAGTCTATGGAAAAAAACATGGAAGCTCCTTTGCCAGTATAGCTTTTACATAGGTATTATCCAGTTTCTAGTTGGTGCTTGTGGTACCAATTGGCTTGTGTAACCACTTTTTTGAACTGAACCCTTACCCCCCACCTCAAACTATAAGTAGATGTTATTGTAATCTTTTTAATGCTGTGATTCCGATTAGGTGGTGTATCTCACATCCCCCCAAGATCTCGGACTTGCTGACTAAAATTTACTTTTTTTAGACTTATAGATGACATTCTATCAAATTCTTTGACAAATTCTGTCCCACTTGGATGCGATGGTTGGAATTATAAAAAAAAAAGACATTTTTTTAATAATATGGACAACGTTTTCCCTTATGTTTTTGTGGAACCTCGTTATTGTTACTGCAGTCAACTCCATATTCACCTCCTGTGGTTGCTCATTCAGCAGTGCCCACATAACTGTGTACTCCCCCCCTTCCTTCTTCTTCCCTCTTTTCCCTTCCTTACCCATGTATAGAAAGTTAGATACTTTCTTTTAGCCTTTTTGAAATATCACACTGTTTGTTTTTTTGCATTCGCATTAACATGTTTAGAGCTCGTGAAAAGGGGCAGCAAGTCCTGAATGCAGGAGTGTGGGGAGTGAGGCGAGTGGGGAGTGAGGCGGGTGGGGCGTGAGGCGGGTGGGGCATGAGGCGGCGGTCGTTGGCAGAGCTCTAAACTCTCCTCCCTCCATCGACATGGGAGGAGGTTTGGCTGAAGATGTGGTAGGGAGCAGAGGAAGAGGAGAGAGCTTTATTTGTGTTGGTGAGGAGTTTGAAGAGAATTTGTTGAAAAATGAGAAGACAATGTAGGGAATGACAGAGTGGGGATGTGGTCTGGAAGGAAGATGCGGGTGAGGAAGATGAGTCTGGCTGGTGAGTTGTAGGGGCTTAGGCAGTTGTTAGGAAGACCACAGAGGAGGATGTTGCAGTAGTCTAGACGGGAGATGATAAGGGAGGGGATGAGTGTCTTGGTGGCTTCAAAGGGTGGACTCTGGCAATGTTGCGGAGGCATAAGCGTCAGGTAAGGAGATGGATGTAGGGGAGTGGGAGAGCAAGGAGTCGTGAGTGACATTCGGTAGTGAAACTGGGAGGTGGTGGTTAATCCAGGTGAAGATGGCGGAAAGGCAGTCAGAGACCTTTGAAAGGAGATAGGGGAAGAGCACAGGGGAGGAGAGGTAGAGTTTTAGTCGTCCACGTATATGTGGTATTTAAAGCCTTAGGAGGAGGTGAGGATGTCAAGACAGGACATGTAGAGGAAGGGGTCCAAGCACAGAGCCCTGGGGGACTCTAACAGGAAGAGGAGTATTAGGGGAGGAGGAGGATGTAGAGACAAAGAAGAAGTGGCTGGAGAGGTAGGAGGTGAGCCATGAATGGACGGAACCAGTCAAACCCAGAGAGTGAAGTTATTGGGTAGGAAAGTGTGGCAACAGTGTCAAGGACAGCTGAGAAGTCAAGAAGTATGACCAGGGAGAAGTGGACTTTGGATTTGGCAGTGAGGAGGCCATTATTTTCAGTGAAGTGGAGCAAGCAGAACCCTGTCTGGAGATGGTCCAAGATGTGGTTGGTAGTAAGGTGGGAGATGAGATGGTTGTAAACAAAACAAGGAGTTTGAAGGTGAAGGGGAGGAGGGAGATGGGTCGGCAGTTGGAGGGAATCGTGAATTCGAGGTTAAGCTTTTTGAGAATAGGGAATACCAGAGCATTTTTAAATTGGGAGGGGAAGTTCCTAGTGGAGAGGGATAGGTTGAGGAGCTTGGTGAGTTGGGAGCAGGGGGTGAGAGGTGGAGATAAGAGGGATGGGGTTAAGGGGCAAGTGGAGAGGTGGGAAAACTGAAGGAAGAGGACTTGCTCAGCTGATGTGTGAATGAAAAATAACTGGGGAGTGGGGAGGGGTGACAGGGAATAAGAAGGGAGGTGATGGAGAGAAAGATAGAGTGTCTGATGGAGTTTACTTTTGTTGTGAGGAAAGTGGTGAATTAGGAAGTAGGTGGGAAGAGGGAGGTAGATGATGGGAGGAGAAGGTGGCAAAGAGGAAGCAAGGGTTGGAAGATTGGGAGAAGATAAGAGATTAGAGGTAGGACATTTTGACTAGGGTGAGGGTAGAGTTGAAGGTGAAAAGCATGAATTTGAAATGGAGAAAGTTGGTGAGAGTGTGGTCTTCCTCCAGAAGCACTCAGTGGTATGGGAATATTGTTTCAACTTTATAATGGGTTCTATACATTAACTAGTGACTTGTATCTCACTGTAAAACAAGAAGAATATCCTGCACTTCAAAATCCACTGGTGGTAACCACAAAATGAAATCAAGGTAGAAACCCTTCCTTACAATATAATAGCTATATTAAGAGATGATGGTCAGAGAAGGGGAAAGGTGAAAAGGAGAAATATGGTAAGGTGCAGAAGCAGATGAAGACGAAGTTGAGCAAGTGGCCTTGGTTATGGGTGGCAGCAGATGTCCACTGTTCCAGTCTGAATCAGGAGGTTAAGGAGAGGTGTGGTGGTAACATTGGTCAGTAGCATTATATCAATTCTTTGTCAACATGAGCAATGGAAAAAATATATAGGCTTTGCTTAACATCATAAAGCACATTTTATGCTGTCAATAAAATGTCTGTAGCATGCGAATGAAAAAAATGCACCATCATGTAGTCAGTATCCAATGCAAAGCCTATTCTATATACTGCTAAAAACTCTTATAAACTTAAAACATAAAACATGTAGGGCTTATGTGTTTTACTGAAAGACTGAAACATTTCTCTTTAAAGTTCTTGCATTGATACTACCAGGAAGAAATTAATGTTTGGGCCTCTGTGTGGCACTGTTCTAGTTAGATAATGTTATCTCTTACACCTGTATGTTCTTGTTTGTATAGCTAGCATTTCTACAAAGAGAACCAATACCTACATAGAACAGCTATTCATATATTGAATGAATTAATGAAAAATAAAACAGGAAACATTATCGGAATTAAAGAGACAAGCAATAAAAACATTCAAGATCACAACGGGTTCTATATATTAACTAGCACTAATTTGGCACTGACAGGTGCTCCTACACAAGACACAAGAAGAATATCCTGCACTTCAAAATCCAGTGAGCTAAGGCAATAATCGGGAAACCACAAAATAAAATCAAGGTAGAAACCCTTCCTTGCAATATAATAGCTATAATAACATTGGATCGAATCCAGACATCTGATAAGCGTATGTCTGCCAAGTGCTCAGATCAGAAACATCTGTTCAGTGTCCTGAGCTTCCAAAACTACTTTATCCAGACTACTGACGTTAGATACTTGCAACAGGGAGCAGGCTGAACACGCAAGTAAAAAGTGTTTATTATTTACAGTATAGGCAGATATTCGTATTGTAGACCAATCAATAATTGGTCCATTTTAAGTACAGGTAAGTACAAGTAAGGGAGAATGTTATAGACTCGGCACTTGGACAAGCTATTTGCAGTGGTTTAGATGCAATGCTTATTTATTTATTTTTTGGCTTATGGCACCCAAATACTGAACAGCATTTATTCGAACTGGTCATTTAGACTGCGCATATGTAAATGAGAAAGGGGTCGCGGAACGCCCCTTCTCTCATTTACATGAGTCTAAGTCGCAAGGATGCGGAAACGCGCTTTGCATCCGCGCGATTCAAAGTGGATCTGCGCATGCTGGCTGGCGGAGTCGCCACTTTGAATAAAGTGGACATGTGTCATAATTGATCAAAAATATTTTTTAGGAATTAGGAAGAAGATGTCTGGAAAACAGGAGGAAAGTAGTTTAAATGTGTTACACATGATCAAAAAAACCAACAGAATGATTAATTAATAAATGTATTTATTTAATCAATTCATTTATTATTCACTGTAAAAAATGCTTACCAAGTTACAATAAATAATACATTGGAAAATAATACATTTCTTTTATATACTTGCTTCATGAATGGCATGTGTTAATACTGTATCTACTTCCTTTAAGAGATACACCCTTGTTTTAGGCCATTAGCCAGGAATGTCCAAAGGACAAGCACTTAGCCAGCCCTACGTGTATATTTTATGCATATTGGAATATGTATATATAAATACATATAAAAGAACTGACCTTGCAAAATAGCCTTGCCTTCGCTCCTTCTTTTCTTCCTTGCTGTCCATGATAAGAACAATGAATAGCCAAAGCAAGTTCCTTAGTCAGGAGACCTTTTCCTTTTCACTGCTTCATGTCGCCTGATTACATAATACAAAAAAGTATATTTCAGATCTAGAGAACAGACAACCTGCTTCCAGTGTAATCAGCTATTAACTGTATTCTCCAAAGATGGTGCAATAAGGATACGGATAATCAAAATAAAATGGATCATGTGACATATGCAATGTGCCAAGAGGAAAACATAACCACACCATATAAACACAAAAGCACTTCTATAATAAGGCTTTCTGATTATATGAACACTATATGATTACTAGGCATTTAAGTGTGTAAGAATCTGGATGTAAAGTATGAAAATGTATAGTGTATAGATAACAAAATGTAAAGATAGCATTAGAACAGAATATAATAGGTATTTACTAGTATCCATACTATGTTTACGAAAGAAGCAAGAGTAGAAGTACAGGTAAGGTCAAACAAAGTAAAAGATAACAAGTAACAAAAAGAGCCACAATAACAATTGTGAGTGTGAAGGTTCCAACTCTAGAGAGTTTGCAGAACCACTTCAAAGACATTAGTGAATAAGTAATAATCGTACATGGATAAGATCCATACAGCTGTCTCTTGAATAGAATCAGTAAAATGATTGTATGTTCTACATTCATGTTAAGAATGCAAGATCCTTAGGTAGCCAAATATTCCAGATACAGTAATTGACTATTAAGATATAAATGACTATATACCTTTAACGTAGAATTTATAGTGAGGGCCTTTTCCTTGTGGGCTTTATATAGTGTAGTTATTGTTAGGAGATTTCAGCACCCAATATTTTACATGAACAAACTACTCCATCATTACCACATCCATTAAGAATACTGGTGCAACTCCGTGTTTAATTAATTAAACCAGGCTGGTATGGCTAGTGACACTACACAGGCTGGGGGAGAACAGTGGCAGACGCTTTCCTTAGAAAGCCAACCATATGGTTGTATGTAACTGCAAGGCTCCAAGAAGACAGCTGCGACAGGGGCAGTGGCCATCACACTACTTTCTTCCTGCGTCGAGATATCAGAATGCTGACAGAAGTCGGCAGCCAATAAGTAAAGTTAAGAGTGGAAAGAAGCTGAAAGGTAACTGAGAGATAGTATTAAGGTTTACAAAATAGCTTGTCATTCTCAATGATTCCTTTGATACGTGTGGTTAAGTGATACTAGACTTAATTGGAAAATCTTTAAGGGATTGATTCTAATATTTTTGGGTTTACTAATGTGAGCTCAGCCTTGCTAATCAGGGCAAGATCCTATCTCAATCATACATACAGTGAACAAATTAGTCTATTGTAACTGGTGATGATGGGGTTGCCTTCTGCCTATCTAAACTATCTATTTTTAGTGTGTACCCAGTATTAATCAATGGTCTGACTGGTATTGTGTATATGGTCAGAAGTAACAGATATAGTGACTAGCAGTGTGTTACTGGAGAAGCTATACACAACACCCACAAGAAATAAGGGGTTCCTCATGCTGATGAAAGAGTGTTCTGGAGGAAGGAAGAAAAACATTTGCAAGATATTGTTATGTATGCATGAATTCATATCTGTCTTTTTAAGTAAAGTTAAATATTCACTTTAATATGTTAACTAATATTAAGTACAGGTAACCTCGTTATAGAACAGAGAAGGGAGAGGGGTGATATAATAGTAGCTTTCATATGTATCAAGGAGGCTGGAACCCTCAGCCCTCTCAGATGACTTATATCCTCTGAATATCCTTCTGAAACTTGCAAAGTGATATAATGTTCTAGAGCAGTGGTTCCCAAACTGTGTGCCGTGGCTCCCTGGGGTGCCGCAACGCTCTCATTGGGGTGGCATGGAAAGTTTTGTCTGATATGGTGCAACATTGCTAGTCTTGTATCGGAGTAACACAAGATTTGATGTCAACCTGAAGTATTTCAGTTTTTACCTTAATAGTTATTACATGATTTTGATTCAAAAACGTAAACATTTAGAAATTATTGTATTAAGGGAGCCTTGAAAAATTATGGAGACCCTAAGAATGCCTCAACTTAGAAAGTTTGGGAACCTCTGTTCTAGAGGGTTCTAGTCATCTGAGTGCTCAAAAGCTCTTATTCGTTGCTGCAGCACTCCCATGAATGCTGCCAATCAGAACATCATATCCCTCTGCAACACAGCCACTGGCCTAAATTCATTCACAGCATTGTGGGTGAGAGAGACAGCATGTGATCTAATATACCCAGGACCATGGGTGCACATACACATGAGAGCATTAGGCATACTGGCAGACTGTTTTTTGCTTGCCACCCAGACTAAAATATACAGCTGGATACAAACCTGAATGGGAAAAACCTATCCAGTAGCACCTGGTGTACAATATTTAATATATAAACATAATAGGAATGGGGTATCCTTTAACCAGAATGATGTTTTGGTTTGCGCATCATGATGACTCATCTACTGGGGCTTCATATAAAAACTGCATTATATGCAGACATCTGTGATCTGGGAGAGCATATTTAGACAATATTCTGGTAGCCTAAATTATTT
Source organism: Platyplectrum ornatum (assembly GCA_016617825.1). Lineage (NCBI taxonomy): Eukaryota > Metazoa > Chordata > Amphibia > Anura > Limnodynastidae > Platyplectrum > Platyplectrum ornatum. The sequence continues at coordinate 16,523 of JABWIB010000793.1, read as the reverse complement.
GCTGGCTAGGATAAAGCATGCATACCAGTCTATGAGCCAGTTTTGGTGAGAGTTAGCAGTGCTGATTACTGTATACTGCTTTCTATTTAATATTTGCAAAGAAACAATGCCAGAAGTTACTGGAAAGTACTGCATCTCATTCCCTTTGCATCACCAAGTTGTAGATCAGCCAACTTGTATCATGTGATTTATACTGACTACATGTTGTGAGCCACCTCAGGTTAGCCATTACCTGGCTTAGATATACCATAACACAGGGTTGCCGACTTTTAGTTCATAAGTTTAAAAACTTATTTAAGAATAAGTTGAAGTAATCAGCTTTCATACGTGAATGTCAATCTCAATATTGAATAAATAATCAAAAAATATTTACTTGTCTTCTCGTTTTGTTTATAAGGTTATAAAGTTTCTACTAGTTCAACCTAAAATTTACACTTACTATTTTCATTTATCATTGAAAGAGAATCTGTAGACGTCAGGGGAAAAGCATTGCAAAATGTTATATATAGATGGTGCATGTTAGTATTAAATGATTATTTCACAATAAAATATATTCCTGCCTGAACAAGTCATGAACTAGCCAAAAGCATGAAAAAATGTTACACTGTTGTAATCGCACACATATGAGACAGAAAATGTTGTAATATTTCAAATGTGCATAACAAATGTAATTAGTGTTTTCCATTGAAGATATTACACCTGGAGTTAAATAGAAGACAAACTAAATCCAGTGCTTGGTTAGTCTCCAGGGTTACTCTCCAGGGTACCGGATAAAGCTGTTACTTCAAATAATGATCAAAACATTGAGGCACAGAACTTGATGTTAAGGTGCTTAGTTCTGCAAGGCTCTACACTTACTTCTAAGCACAAAACAACATGGAAATGTATATCATGTTCCCCTTACATAGTCGCAGATCACCAGTGTTTTCAAACCCCGGTGATCTGTGGCTGAATGGACCGACTGCCAGTTCACACTGCAGAGTGATGACTCCGGTTTTCTTGGGTCACCACTATGCAAAGACAGCATGGGACCTGGCATTTAAAGGCAACCCCTTCATATTAGAGAGAGTTGCCATTTACACTGCATCGTAAAAGCCAGGGCTATCATAAAGACAGGCTTTTTCATGAAAGCCCCGGCTTTTACAAGGCAGTCTGAACATTGTATTAGTTAATATTTTTTAACCCCTTCAAGACGCTGCCTATTTGGTCCCAAATGACCAAGCCCTATTTTCCAAATCTGACATGTGTCATTTTATGTGGTAATAACTTGCTAATGCTTTTACTTATCCAACTGATTGTGAGATTGTTTTTTCGAGACACATTGTACTTTAAGTTAATGGTAAATTTTGGTTGATACAGTCTGTATTTTTTCGTGAAAAATGAGCAAATTTCATGAAAAAGTTGAAAAAACATGAAAAAAACATTTTCGCCATGTTACAATTTATAGTCATACCACAAAAAATAGTTAATAAATAATAATTTTAATATGTCTATGTTCTGTTGCCATCATTTTTTAAACCTCCTTTTACTTTTTTAGGGCAGTAGGGGGCTCATAAACTTAGTAGCAATTTTTCACAATTTGAAGAAAATTTTAAAATTTCAAAAATGTAGGGGCCAGTTCACGTTGGATGTGACTTTGGGGGGCCTGCGTAATAGACACTCCCATAAATGACCCCATTTAGAAAACTGCACCCCTCAAAGTATACAAAACAGCACTCTGGAAGTTTGTTAACCCTTTAGGTGTTTAACAAGAATTTAAACAAAGGGTAAAATTTAAAAATTGTCCTCTTTTTAGCAAATTTTCCATGTTAATCCATTTTATTCTGGACCGATGTTAACCAGGACAGATGTTACCCATAAGACAAAACTTAAAATGTAATCCCCTGATTCTGCAGGTTTTAGAAATAACCCATATATGGTTGTAAAACGCTATTTGGGTACACCGTAGGGGCCTGCATAGTAAGGAGCGGCATTTGGCTTTTTTAGTGCAGATTCAGCTGGAATGGTTGTAGTGCACCATGTTGCATTTGCAAAAACCACCTTGGGGAATAAAATCCCCCAAGAAGTAATAAAATATTATAAACTACACACCTCAAGGAACTTATATACGGATATAGTGAGCAGTTTGTTCCCACTGATGTTTTGTAGCGTAAATATTTTTCTTGTCAGGTCAGGCAGGGATTAACCTTTAATTTTTTAACATTTACATTTTTTTTACAGGTTTTCATTCATCAAAAGTTGGCATAGTACTCATGGCAGTTACTATGCAGGCTATCGTGAATGAAACTAATGTCGAATGAATGAATATCAATTTTTTTTTATGCTTATAAAGTGGGTCTTTATGGCAGGATTATTGAAAGAGTCAAAAATGAGAATGATATTAACGATCGTTTGAAAAAATTGTTCCCATACACTGAACGATTGTTCCCAGAAAATCGCAAGATGTTTGAAAAATTGTTTGATTGGAATGATTTATCGTATAGTGTATGGCCAGCTTAAGTCATTAGTGCCTAAAGATCTGAATCTGGCCCTTTGTGTACGCTGGAAGAGCTGTAAAAAATGGATATGATGGGTTTCCCACTTCTTAGATGGGGTGGCTCTCCTTTTGTCTGTACTCTTTGCTCAAATTAGGGAAGACCCCTGGGTGTTTTTGCTCTGTCACCCTCTTTAAAACCCATACAAACTCTCTAAGAAATGACCACCCATATATTATCCGCAACATGTGCTTAGTAGCCAAGCAGTGGTTTCATATGGAGTTGTCCCTTCTCTAGACCCTATGGTTCCAGTCCTATGCACATAAGTAAAATAGATAAACAGATAATATATAAAAGGCACACAAATGATGTGTTTCATCACACTTGCAACAATTTTACATATTATAATATCACCCATGTTTCATATGATGCAAATAACATTACCATCCCTATAAAAAGTGTATGCATAACATTTTTATTTTACTAATAACTTGAAAATATGACACATTTATTTAACCCCTAATTGTGACTCATATATTGACAGCAAAGCCATAATTACAATCACAAGTACAAACAGAACAAGTTCCTTGTTTTTATAAGCAACAATCTAGACAAGACAAAATGTTACATTCTGCATTTGATTCATTGTAATTGTATTTTGTAACAAAGCATAAACACCAAACATTTGCTAATAGTCACAAAATACACAGTACGCTGTTGTATCTCCGTACTTGAAAAGTTTTTTTTACATTGAATATTGGGGAGATTGTGAGCGCACCATCAATACACATCACCACAATGGTATGTCCTGTTACACCAAAGAAGTGTGTCTAGCTCCATCTGTTGGTATGCCTAGTCCTGCTTGGAAACGAATAAAAATGGCATCCGTATATATTGATTGTGTAAATTGTCAAAAATATTTATTGTGAAAACAAGATGTGTGGATTTCTTCATATTAATAAAAACAAAATTAAAAGTATGAGACACTGCTGCTAATCAACAGAAGACCAAAGTGTATTATACATATCGGTATAATTGTATTATTATCTGTTTATATGTATTATTGTACTCATGTACTCATGTAACTAACTACCAGTCTTTGATTACATCTTGGCTTCAATGAAAATATCTAACTCTAAGGGAAACACTACACTAGGGGTTCTCAACCTTTTTAGGTGTGTATACTGTAAGTTACTAACTACAGACTCAGTTCAAGTACCACTGACAACTCCATTGTATCGTCATTTGTTTTATACTCACCTACATACCTCATTCACTATGATCCTGCTATTAGCACACCAAGGGGGGAATTCACTAACTGGCGATTTATGCTGAGATTTCATATCGTCAGCGTTCGTCAGTGATCTGAAATCGTCAATGACTGGTGATGTATAGTATTCAGTAAGTGACAATTTGTATTGACGATATGTAATGGCTGACGAATGCTGACGATATCCATTGACGAAAAAACGGGTATTCGGCAGGTGATATTGCACTGAACTGACGTATACACTGACGATTTTCAGTAAA
>JABWIB010000792.1:4786-19986 GCA_016617825.1 Platyplectrum ornatum | reverse complement strand
CCCACTCTTGAAAAATCTTTCGATTGGAACAATTTATCTTACCGTGTGTGCCCAGCTTAAGTTGTAAGTTCAAATGTGGTCAATTGTTCATTCCCATACTTTACTCCAATGTCACTGTTTCAGGTCATGGTCAAAAGCACCCTCTTGCATGTATTATGTAGGTTATATAATGTTTATTGCATATAATGTTTATTGCATTCCCTGTATCTTTCTCATTCCTTATTTACTTGCTTTCTATCTTCAAAGTAACCATACTATGGCATTCATGTGAAATGCTTGTCAATTNATTTATATTCCAAATATTATTTCGTTAAATAGCACTTTGCTCAACTTCTCGCTCTATACAGACCCAAGGAACCCGCAGCACTTGGCCAGCAATTGGCTATGCTGTAGGAGATTGCTGGGAAGCAAGAATGGAAGAAGACTGGTTGATCCTTTATGCACTTACAANCAATAATACTGCCCCACTACAGCAATGAATATTTCATAGGTGTTACCAGTGAAAGGGCTCTCATGATATCCCTATTCAGGTCCAGCTCAATTAGTGTATCGATGTTTGATTTTAGAATTAGTGACTTTAAGCCGATCAAATACTTCATGGAATCTCATAAGCAAAGTAAAGAGTAGTATTAATTTGGATTCCACGTACCCATGCCCTGATCCTCATCTGCCACAAGGTGATGCTGGGGGCAGACAGCGTGGGATGAAATACTCGCATTCTTTCATAGCTCCCCTGGCATTCTGCAAACTCCCAGTGACAAGAGTACAAAGAGACAACGTGCACATACAATAGTGACTCTACACAAACACAGTCTGCTCTGCGCAGTTCTCTACAGCAGAGGCACTTTCTGGAATTCTGTTTAACATTCCAGCANATATGGGGAATGCACAGCAAGGAGCTTTCATCTTATTTTGCATGCATAAAGACATAATTTATTTCTTCATCCTTGTTATACGTTGAATTATGGAGATACATTGAGATGTAGAGTTTGACATTAGAAAACCCGCACACTATACAACCTGACCTTTTCCCATCTGCTAGAATATCTTGCATTAAATCTGTCCTTTTGCACTTGTTGAGTAAGGGGCGTGCATGCAGTAATATTTATGAATTGAAATATATCATGCTGCATATAGGACATTGTCACATATCGCACATTAAAGACTGTGAAAAGCCTCCATAATACAGGGGTGTGAAGTCATTGGTCATTGTTGAACTGCTTATAACTATTGTCATGCACCACTTTGACTTTAGAACATCCTCCTTTATGGAGCTAAGTATGCAAGGAGCCTGATCTAGACTGGGCCTGTGAACCTTCATGGCTTTATTGCTAAAGCGGAATCATGGGGATGGAAATAGTAGGCTTACCTGTCAATGTTCACGCATATGAACATAACCCAAGTCTGGGAAGCAGAAGATTCTACAACTATGGAAAACCTGTGGTTGCATTTATCTTTCTTGTCTGTCATTAAAGCTATAAAAATGTTGCCTATACATCGTGCTAGGCTTAAAAAATGAAATACTTTGTTCATAACTTTACTTTTAATACAAAGGCTTTTTTTTATTTAGTACCTCCACAAAGTGGAAACACCAAATCCATTATATACAACTGTGAAATAAGCCTTGTGAAGAGGTTATATCCACTGCTTATGCTGCTAGACCTCTGCCTTAAGTCATTAGAACGGATCAGAATGGTCCGGCCCTGAGGGAAGAATTGCAAGTGTACAGAACATTGATCAGTGTGCTTGCAATTCTGGCCGCCAACATCTGGAGCATGCAGCAGGTGTCCAGTAAAATTGCCCCGACTTCCTCACCCTGTGGACTGGACATAGACTTATGTTCTATTGAACTTACAAAAGTAAAGTTACGAGTGGGCAAAACCATGTTGAATTGCAGGGGAGGTAAATTTCATTAGTTGCAAACAGTATTAGAGTTGAGAGATGATGTTTCCTAGCTCAAGTCTAATAACAGTGTAACAGTAATTCTTAGTAAAATAAAAGTATTCTCCCTGCAATTCAGCATGGTTTTACCTAAACCTAACTTACGTTTGTGAGCTCAATAATACGTAAGTCTGGATCTAGTCCAGTGTGAGAAAATCGGGCAGAGGACGGCATCTTGGATCTAGTCCAGTGTGAGGAAGTCGGGCAGAGGACGGCATCTTGGATCTAGTCCAGTGTGTCTGCATTGTTCTTTATTATTATGTGTCTGTACACAAATTGCTGCACTTTAGTAACAATCCATATTGTTTGGCGTTCTTGAAGTATAAATTACTTGCAGATATGTTTAAAATAAAAATAAATGTGTGCGTCTGAGGCTNGGAGTTCCTGCTATATTATGCAGGATAATGCATATTACATGTGTTTCTTGCATATGATATAATGATATAGTTTAAACAACCTGAATATTAAATGTAAAGTACAGCAGAAAAGAAACAACTCAGGATAACATCTTCAGTATAACTCTCACCTAAATATGCTGGGTGCACATAGGGCTTTCTTTAAATGACTATGATGCCAATCACACAATCAGGACGGACATCTTACCAGTGTGTTTGATCCACATTGCATGAAACTGCATCTAAACTTCTGATCAGTCCTAATTTTTAATGATGGAATAACAGATAATAAACGACATGGTAGATGACATCGAGCCACATCCATCCAGCGAATCTCAAGAGAGCCAGCAACTCTTTTGGACCCGCAACTTGATGGTGNGTTTTTGTTTCTCTCCAAACGAAGATTTCTCTGGTGTATGCACTATTGTATTGTGTGATTTGCTGCAACTATCCAGCATGCACCACATAGCGGTGTCACACTTACCATACCAGGAGCCGTCTGTCAGCAGCTCTCCCACGTCATGTCCGCTCTCCTGCCTTTCGGAGGTGACATTTCCAATAGTGGCGGCCTCCTGCGCAGTATCCATTGCAGCTTGTACTTCGCATGTACACTCTATTCTGCGGCCAAGCTCTGAATCCATGCTACAGGAATCAACANGTTTTCATAGGTTTGGATCTGGNCCANTATTATTAATAATAATATTATTAATAATAGTAACAATGTTTGATCTTTTCTGAATAATTCAAATTGCTAAATGTCACTGAACAATTGAATTTAATTGGGAAAAATCATTTATTATGTTATTATCAAATACTAGTGGACTATTTGGCTGCCATGCCTCAATTTGATTGTAATTTAAATGTTAAAATCTGATCGTAGGACGCAAGCATTACCAAGCAGGTGTACCATGCTTTCTGTTGAATGCTACTTGTGGATGTTTATCCTAATTTTCCTATCTCAATGAATGAAGTCCATTATACTATAAATGAAAGCCATTATATTCAAAGTCATTGAAACTCAAATATTCAAATCCTTATTTAATTTGTAATAGTAAGCTCTAATTCTTTCTTAATTGGTACAATTGAAACAGATTGTTTCTGTACTTACAGGAATAATAATGAACTTGTCAAGGTAAATCCCATCTGAGCCAACACAGAAGTGCTTAATATGATTTAGTACTAAACAATTGCTTTTATTCTGCTTAGTAAATGGATTTGGTCTGAATCGAGCTAGCTAAAGCTGTTTATTCTCCTTTCACTACCTTTCACATTGAATGTATAATGCTATAAAGTATTTCCTGTTAGGAGNATCCTTAAGATGTGAAGTGGAAGCAAAGTATAAATTGAAATATTAAGTGTTAAAATCTCTTCTAATGTTAAAAACAAAATAACATTTTGTTTGCATGGTTTTAATATTAATATTAATTTTGGAATATGATGAAGCTTAGTAGTTACCGTAACCTGAATTGAAAATATATTATATTNAAAAGGCTTTAAAGGGCATATGGAGTGTTTGCAGAAGGCATATAGGGTTAGTCAAATGGGCATGTAATGGGCTCTTGGATAAACCAGAGGGATATGAAAATGGCATCAGGGTTTAGATATAATGGTAAGGACATTTAAAAGGGAATATAGAAACATAGAGAATAATAGAAGTGAATGGAGATTTATAGTTTTTCAATAAAATCATTGTGAGAAGTGATGGTATACACCCCTATCCACTTCCACTTTGAGACTTGAGTGATACATAATGAGATCTGAAAAACATATTTGGATGTTTTATATGTGGTATTTAGTGGCTTTCGATACCACACAAGTTTGTGCAGGGCCGGTGCTAGGTGACATCCTGATTAGAGATTGCACAAAATGAAATAATTAAATACACATTATTTTACACTATATATAAACTATATGGGGGTGATCTACAGCTGCGCTTACAGCTATTTTAAAGTGTAAGTGCAATGTGTCCAGAAGGTAGTTGGTTTGCATTTGTGATCTCCACTAGTGTAATGAAATGTTCCATACCCCTTAAAAATNACATTGTTACATTTAAGAATAAAAAATGTTTACATTCTGCATAGGTCACAAGTTTAAATAGATTCATAGGGGTATATTTACAGCAGTGAGATTGCGGTGAGATTGGAAAGTGGGGATGTTGCCCATAACAACCAATCAGATTCAAGCTCTCAGTTTCATTTTACACACTGGAGAATGTGAACTCAAATCTGATTGGTTGCTATGGGCAACATCGCCACTTTTCAATCTCACTGCAATCTCACCGCTTAGTAAATATACCCCATAATCTCTAATCTACACATTAAATTTAAAGCCATGTATTATATGAATTTTATGTGTAAATCTAAGTATTTTTTATTTGCACCCTCACAATGGAATTTGCTTAGGTCTACAAAACAATAACTCAATTTTCACAAAAATAAGTAAATACATATTCACCTTATTTGGTTCCTTATGGATAGTAGGCCCCATCTAGCATATATTCCCTTGTAGTCATTAATTAATTCATATGTGTTAAATGTTAACAGTTAGGTTGAGGAATTTTGTCTATTCTTCAAAATAAATGCTCTAAGTCTCGCTGGTTACAGCCAATCCTAAATATTTCCAATGTGAAGACTAACTAGGGCACCCAAGGACACCTATAATTTAAGCCATTCCAGTGATTCTTTAGCAGTGTACTTTGGATCATTGTCTTATTGACTTCCTCTGAAGCGGTTTGGCAGACAGTAGAGGGTTTTTGTGTGTAATGTACACCATTCATCTTTCCATTCATCCTGACTTGACAAGATTTCCAGTCCCTGCTACTGAAAGTTTCCCTATAATCCATGGTGTGTACAGTATTAGCTTGCTTGTGTGCTTTCCAATACATAGGAGTGTTTTCCAAAAAATATTTCTTTTTTATCATATTATTTTTCAATACTTTGGCCAGAGTTAGTTATCGTACAATGAAAGGCACTGGAACGATAATCTGATCGTTTGGAATTCCGGATTGATATTGTCCCAGAGGGTATGATATCGTGAAGTGTGTGGTCAGTTATTGGACCCTGTACCCACAACTCACACCCCCCTTTTTCGGCACTTACCTGCTGTGGACTCCGGGTTCTCCCTTTCCGGCTTGTCGGACTCTTGTTCTTCTGGCTTTGGCTCCAATCAGTGCAGTGATAGCCTCCTGTCAATCTCTGTAGACCCTCACTTCTCATCTCTGATATCGCTCCATTGGGTGGTGGCGATATTCAAGACACAGTGCCCAACTTTACTGTATTAACCATGCCACCCATGTATGTACAGTGAGCTTTGCAGTATGATTGTAGTTTCAGATTATGGTTTCTCCATACTGGGTGACCACACAGAGAGACGGGTATTTGTGTTACTACAACTGTCATCACTCACAAAATGTGTTTCCTGGTTAGAAATTTCGATGTTTTAAATACTGACAGCCGATAGCTAAATGTCAGCTGTCTCTAGTTCAAAAATGATTCTATTTTGAAATGTAATTAATGAATTGGTAAATATGCAAAGTACCTCTATTTCTGCAAGTTAACCATTTATTACCCGAAAAAACTCTTTTACGATGTTCTCCCGCAGTGCTTTCCATCACTCTCCCCATACCAGCTATACTTAGACCTCTCGGCTGGATATACAGCAGGNTGCCACGTTTTATTTCAGTTAGTAATCCTATGCAGGAAGGGAATGGAAGGTTAGGTTTAGGGTGCAGAAAGGGGATGGATCATAGAAGAAGAAGGTTAGGGTTAGGCTGCAGAGAGGTTTATGGTTAGAGTGATAGAATAGGAGAGTTCAGCTGGGATCTTATGTAAAAACAATTATCGTTCTTGTGTGACTGGAGCTTTTAAACTGGATGATTTCCTGGCCCAGTTATCGGCACCATTCACTAGAACGATAATCATTCTACTGAAAGCCCAGCTGAGTTATTTCAATTCAAATCTTTTGCTTCAAGCACCAATGAATGCAGTCAGTTTGGAAAGGAGGTCCTGCTCTAATTGGCAGGTATCCCGTCCAGGTGATTGGACAGGATGCCTGTCAATCAGCACCAGACTTCTCTGCCTATTCCTACTCACCTCACCTTCGGCAGCTGAAGTCCTGCACTGCTGGGGCAAAATTTTCAATAAAGAATTCCAAACAATAAGATAACCGTGCCCTAGCACTTTCCTGGCATTTTATTGCCGTTTTAAAAATCTAACCCACACAATCGAATGAAAATCTTGGAATTGGGCAAATAATCTTCTAATGTGTGGCCAGCTTAAGGCTGAGGATAAGGTTAAGGGTTGGGAAAGCGTACAATATCTTCTGTGTACTGGGAACGGCCCTGTCAATATAGGAACTTTTGAACCAGAGCACCAAACCCATTGCTCACTGTGATTGAGTAATACAATTTAAAGACATATTATATTTCTGTTTTTTTATAGTCTTACATATAAACAATGTTTTATATTCTTCATGTATATGTATTTTAGTAAATATTACTTTAACTTAATTCTTATTAATTAGTGAAATCCACTTAATTCATTAAATAAATTTGTTTGATTTTGCATTTATAACTTTAATAATTTTGGATCATGGATGTAAAAAAAGCAGGTGTATATTAAATGAAACTACAACTAAACTAATATCTTATATCTCTTATATCTCATTTATTTTTCATTTCCAAATAAATAGATCTGTATGTTACTTTGCTCGGATTCTGAAAAAAGATTTATAGATCGCCTTGGGACATGAACTTCATTTATACTTTATAATCATGGACAGGCTATACTTAGACATAATACTGTACAGTCCTGTGGAAGAGTGTAAAAACAGGAAGGCACTAGACATTTGTATGTATACATTAATCTTTGGCCAAACACGATTGTACAATGAAATGTCTCTGAGATGGTGCAAGGTCCTCATACAAGCTGCAAACATGCATACAATAGTCTTCTATGAGGCATTTGAAATCCCATGGGCTAGCACATCAGCCTAGAGGTATGGATTTAACCCTCTGACCTGAAGTTGGCCAATATACGAATTTAACCAATTAGAAATAATAGTGTTGTTCAATCTTGTGTGCTGCATCAGTAAAGCCTCACATTGCGATGGAAGGGTTACCTTTTAAACAGATCTTTTCTCTCGTATAAATAATAAATCCCACATGAGAAACACAAATGTTATAGAACTGACATGAATGTGCATTGTGCACTAAGGAATCTTCATAAGATAAATACTGTATTGTTAACCAGAAACTGCCCAGGGACTTGAATTTTGTATTTCTAAAATTCAAGTGTTGTTTTTAGAGTGAAATAATGGGGAGATTTCATAAACAAATAAATGTTGCATTCTTCAGAGATACATTGAATTATTTTTCTTAGGATAATTATTTCCGAGTGAACAACGTAAGTTGTATTTTGTTTTGGGTTTTTTTTCAACTAATAGTGCAAACATAATTTCAGCAATTTTTCAAACATTGTTTTACTCCCAAAAGTCACTTTAAGTTCCCACAAGTAAATCTATCAAATTCATGTGAAAATTTGGTGCTGTTATTATACTGTGTGTGTGAGTAAAGACGACAACTCAATGTTTGTCTATGCAATTAGTCTGCAAGCTATAATGGAGAACCAAAATTTATGTTAGTACTTGAATGTAATTAACTGTAAAAATATACTTCTGCATGCTCCAAACAGTACTGCAGGATGGAGGTATTTTTTTTATTGGTGAGTTTATTGTTTTATTAACCACTATATTTCCTTTATATATTTTCTATGCAATTATAAGATGTGATAAATGATATCGCATCAAAAATAATCAAACTGCTTAAAGTCATCAAACATCTTTAATGAATAAAAACCATGATTTCCAGTTTTCATTTATCAGCAGAAGAATATTTCTTCGCCACACACAGTCCAACACGCAGTGTACCTGATTGTGAGTTTCTTTGTACAAAGTGCGGAGTAGCNCTGAATTCAGAGATCGCTCACCCAAATCTCACACAGACATATTGATCAGGAGAAATCATATTCTTCGGGTACACAGTAATAACTCTGTCACTGATCAAGTGCTAAAGTCATTAGACTAATTCGACAACTATATTGTTGTTGAGACAATATGGGAAAACTAAGAAGTAGGACACTTAATTCTAAAGTTTCATTAATACACCCCTTTACTCCAGGTCAGCCACAAACCCCTCAATCTCCATTTCTAACTCATTATCATTTCCATATCCCCTTTCATCATCATAATGTTATACCCCTCTCTTAAACACAGTTTCCATTTACCATGGGCCCATTAGTGTCATACAGCTCCTTATCTTATTAGAGCCACCTTTTCCCCTGTGTCTGGACACTTTCTCCACCCCCCTCCCCCTTTCATTCACATACACTATATATGTATCTCTCTTTCTCTAATATGTAATAGTTGTGTATTATATTGGTGATCTGATGGAGGATGGAGCAGTATATAAAGTATACACTTATGGCTTTTCTCTGTTGTTTTTTAAAATTATTTTGTCTTTACAATAAATGTGTAAAAGTAAAACATGGAGCATTAAACTGATATCTATTATATACTTAACCAGTGTGTTGTTTTGTGGGTGCCTAGTGTACCACCAGGCTATCCCCACACTGCAATCTTCAAGCACATCCTGGAAACCCTGCCTAACCTCCCCCCCACTCCTCCCAAAATGTCCATACCTCTACCTAACTTCCTTCCTCCCTCCCTCCCATCAGCATTCCTATTCCCCTCTACCCAATGTGTGTCTTGTTAGTATGCCCCTTTCCTTCAGAATATTAGCTCACATGATCAGAGTCCTCCATGCCCATGTCCTCTCCCCTTAATATGAAGTAGCTACTTGTGTCTTCCTTCCCCTATCTAACCTAATCCATTCGCACAGCACTTTTGCTTAGCATTATTTCATTATTTTTCTATTTTAGTACCTCATCTTACCTTGTATGACCCTGTATATCATGTACATGTCTTGTACGGTGCTGCAAATAAATAAAACATAAGTGAATAATAATACTGAAATGCTTATGGTAGTTCGTTTACTTTACATCTCAACTGTAGAAAATATACTTGTAAATGTAACCATAATATCTATATATTCAGCAAAACAAAGTAAGATGTTTATTGGTTACAACAAATAAGATGTAAAACTTGTATTAGCTTGTGTTGTGTTTATACCTACCACAAGCACAAGGTGCATCTATGTTTATCAGTATTATATATTTAGTTTTCTGCTTATTCCTTTCTCGGCATAGATGGCATGTTCTTAGTAAACAGTATGACGTCACGGTACATAGTGTGTTACAGCTCTTTCCTGCTGGTCACTAAAATAAGAAAGACGTGTTTTGTTTTCCTGTGACTCCAGTCACAAACATTTACAAACAGACTGTCCTTAATTATACGACATGTAAACCTTCTCATAAAACCTGTCTAACACTTGATACCCACACAGCAGACTAAACAAAAAAAGAACATATACAAAATGCTATTCTTGAGTGGGCATCAACGCTAATAGAAATCTGTGCCAATAAATGTCTCTGGGGCCATTCACTAAAACGGTATTGTTCTAGTGGTGCCCAGTTTCTGGCGGTGGGGCAGCCGTGGCGGGAACTGGAGAGGTGCCCAGCTGTTCCCCAGCCAGGTGCCCTGTCCATTCAGCTGGACGTGGCGCCTGTAAACATAAAGAACAGCTGGGGAGCGGCTGACCATGGCTGACCCGAAGCTGGGGAAGGTAAGTATGGGGTCTTTATGTTTTTTCTTTTACTTTTTTAAAAAAACACCATGTAAAATGCTTCCGTATATTCCTGATCATTTCAATACCACCTCTAAACAAATAGAAAGTTTTCACATATTCACATATTTCCTTAGTAATGTACAACTAATATGTGCCAGGCTTAACCACCATCCCATGATACATCCAGCAACAGATCTACCAAAAGAAAGCCAACAACAACAACAACAGCAAAAGTGTGCAATAAGTAGCATTATATTCATTGTTTTCCATACATAAATTTAGTGAACTGGATCAGCATTTTGCGTTGTAAGGAATTTCACCAGCAGACCCCAATGATAACATACATAAAGCATGGATTGTATGGAGAACACTTAACTTGCATTGCTCTGATGCATTGTCTAAAAATTTCAAAAATGCTATTTTCGATTTGAGGCTACATATACAGGAACCCACAGGTTGGTTTAGTGGGTAGTACTCATGCCTAACAGCGCTGATGTCATTAGTTAGAATTCTGGACAGACCTTATCTGTGCAGTGTTTTTATGATCTCCCTGTGTCTGTGTGGGTTTCCTCCGGGTGCTCCGGTTTTCTTCCACATCCCAAAAACATACTGATAGGTTAATTGACAACTGACTATATTATCCCTAATCTATGTGTAGCTGCCCTTATGTGTCAATCTCCAATCTCCTTTAGAATCTAAACTTGCGGGCAGGGCCCCTCTTGCCCACCCATTCTGTTGGTTTGTATTCCTCATTGAGCAACGCTCTACACTTTGTAGAGCCTAAAAAATAAGTAGAAATAAATAATAAACACTTGTTCATTCCAAGCTGGAAGACATAGTAGATGTTTTGCAGGCTTTTTGCAGCAGTGGAGTCGACCTGTAAGGTTTGGGATACATACTGAAGTGGCTTCGAGGTCTGTCATTCTACACTTAGCATGTTAAACTGTGTGATTTCTTTAAAGGGGCCCAGGCACACGCACAGAAATGTGTGCCTGTTATTTGCTTACTTTACTAGTTGTCTGCCTGAAGAAAGGTCTGTGTGTTTGTTAATAAATAACAGTTGATGTTGAAGAAACCGTTCTTTTACAGATCCATGTGATGGGAAAGTGCAGTCATTGTGTGTTTTATACACAGGTCATAAACTTGAGGCATCATTGAGGATGAGACAGCTAAAGACAAGATGGTAAAATACAAAATACTTTGTGACTTCTGAGATCTATAGGGGATCCTGGCCAGTAATAAGGATAGGACATTCATTACCACCTCCCACTGAGGTCCAGCCAATAAAATCCCTTTGATTCCATGGGATGGCGTCTACTGGCATTACACAATGCCTTTCCAGTAACACAAGAGCTTGCATTCTGTCACATGAAGTTCAGGCACCATGTCACCAGACTTAATTACATGCCTGTTGTCAAGGCCTCTAGAAATATTTGTATAATATGCCACATTCCTCTCCTATTATGCTGCGAGTTATCAATTATTCATTAATATGCTACCCCTGTCAAATATAGGTTTTCCTGATTGACAAGTCTACATTTCTGCTTATATATTATACTCATATGTTGTCCTAAGAGATTTTATTAAAGTAAACAGTGACAATAAAAGTTATTTCAGATCAGAAGAAAAGTTTCTATCTTTGATTATAAATTTACTACCTATAAATTGTATGTGTGACACTTCCTCATGCTTCGTCACTCTGTTTTTGGTTGAAACAAAGTCGTCGTTGAAGTTAGATTCAGACCAGTGGTCGAAGTGGAAATTTAGAAGTGCTGGTATGGACATTTAGAAGTGATGGTATGGACATTTAGAAGTGGGGGTATGGACATTTAGAAGTGGGGGTATGGACATTTAGAAGTGGGGGTATGGACATTTAGAAGTGGGGGTATGGACATTTAGAAGTGGTGGTATGGACATTTAGAAGTGATGGTATGGACATTTAGAAGTGGCGGTATGGACATTTAGAAGTGGTGGTATGGACATTTAGAAGTGGTGGTATGGACATNTGATGGTATGGACATTTAGAAGTGGCGGTATGGACATTTAGAAGTGGTGGTATGGACATTTAGAAGTGGTGGTATGGACATTTAGAAGTGGTGGTATGGACATTTAGAAGTGGTGGTATGAAAACACTGAGTATAATAGAAGTCAATGGAGATTTGTAGTTTTTCAACTACGACGTTGGGAGAAGTGCCGGTATGGCATACCCCCATATACACCCCACTTCGACGGATTCAGACCTTAGTGTTATACACCTTTACTTCAAAGGGAGACTTACATAATGCAAGTATACAAGTTAAGAGGCTGGAGGTAGGCTAATTGTATGGTTATAGTCATGCTGTTACATATAATTCTGATTGGCCACTGGTCCCATCTTTCATGAGTGTTGTGTGAAAATGCATTAGATAAGGTGAGTGATGAGTGGCCTCACCTGGTACACAATGCAATTATTATGTCGCTGCAACCGTTTCTCCTACCCATATGTATGCATACCTTGCAGCTTACCATCGTATCTTGAATATTGTTGTCGCAGTTTTTTTGTGCGTCCCATATTTCAAAACGCAAATCGGGCTGCGGCCTGCGTGCAATCTAAAGATGCCTGCAATGATACCTCTGTGTAGTTAGCAGAGTGACAATATATGTTGCGGTAGTATAGTGTAGTACAGTGTAATTTGGACTTTAAATGGAAGTTCTGATTAATGTGAGCTTCTCTGTCTTAAAGTGGATGTAAGGAGATACTTCAGCACAATATTTAACAAATGCATAGAACATTGTTTTCTTACTGTATGTAGAAATTAATTAACAAATGCACAATTCTAAAGCAGCAATTTGTTGCACTGAGTTTAAAGTATCTAATGCAAATGACATAGGTAGCACAATATCAGATATGACCTGTAGCTGGTGCAAACGTATTGAGGTAACCAGATATTTTTAATCTTTTACGCTTGCATTCGCTCTGGATCAGGTGCACTTGCTTAGGTTCATCCTTCCTGTACATAGACCTTGTCCCTCCACCCCATAAGACGCCCCTCAGAATGCGCACCCTCGAGTTGCACTTATATCTGTATATATATCTGAGCACGTGCAGTACGAAAACACCCAGATAAACATTGTGTTAGCTGGCTTACACCCACACCTGGATCGGCCTGTGTCTCCTTGGGAATATAAAGTGTATGGACAATTATTTCTATGGCCAGGGAATTTCATATATGTTATATATAATTTTGCTGTTTTGAGAATCACACCTATCAGTCACTTTCTTCCATGAAGTAGCGCTCACGAGGAATACACAGTCTCTTTATTTCCACAGGAGGATTTCAGCTCCTGGCAATCTCATTCTGAAACCGTACATCAGAACAAGTTCTAGTAATGCAGACAGTAGATAAACTAACCGGAGAAACCACAGCAGCAATGTTTAATCTTACCTCAAAGTCAATTTACATGTGGCTGAACGATTTACCTTCTCTACTTTACTGCGCTAAAGAAATACCTCATCAGTGCTTAAGAGTGTGTATGTATACTATGTATCATTGCTAAGTGTGTATAACAGAGGCACATACAGTATGAGCAAACATGCCCATCATACTTGAATGGCATTCTTATAATAGCTCCTAGTAATACTTACGACCATATAAAGATAGTAATAACATACAGCAAGGACTTACATGTGTTATATTTTACACTCTAACGCCTGAGAAATTATAAACAGTATATATATACACTAAGATCCAGTCTNCGTTGCCTGTAGAATGTCAGATTCCATATTCAGCAGCTGCCTTAGCCTATGACTCCATGTCACAGTGTCATCCTGCAGAACAGAGGTCAAGAACTCTCTTTGACTGTGTCACTCCGCTGACAGGGGATCAATCTACGTATCCCATATCCCTTTCTTGCACACTGCACCATTCTTAGATGAAAAGACATCACAGTATCTACTTTCCTCTGCCTGTGCCAATAATTGAATTACTCTTCAATTGATTGTTAACCTTTCTATAGAACAATAATAAGGGTTCCTTCTCCTTAACATCATCCAGTTCTTAATTAAATATGACAGGAGAATAAATTGTGCAGATATACAGTATAGTGATAACCTATGCTGGGGTCCGCATGTTTCCGCATAATATACAAGCAGCCATAGAGACCACAGTTATGAGCTTATACATGTAAAATGTGCAATTTGTGGAGTTTACATCAATCCCACTTTTTAAATTATGAAAATCGGGATGTGGAGTACTGCTCTCAGATGTGGAGGAGGCCTGGTCTAACCCATGGTGCATCTATAAGTCTTATGGTTCTAGGCCATCCCTTTACTACCTCCCCTATCTTTAAAATGGATATTTGCACTGCTGGTATGTGTTGTTCATCCTTTACAGTGCACTGCATTGAACTTCTAATAGAAGCCTTACACTTATTAATCAAGAGCACAATATAAAACAGATGAGACCAGGTCATAGTGATTGCACAAATATTGATGTGTTGTGGTAGGAGCCAATGGTGAATTCAACTTCAAAGGTCCACTGTAGAGTTAAAAGCAATACATTTTCTGTGGCAATATATATTTTAACTACAAACACATGTTGCCATACCATATGTGCTCATTTTACCATTGCTTTTGCGATGCACAGTGGTTGAAACTTCTGCCTCACAACATTGGACTTTCATTCAATTACTGATAAATGATACATTTCTGATACATATTTCTCCTATATTGAGTTTGATTCCTCCGAATATGAAAAGACTTTGGAGGGTTATGTGTCTTACAATGGGCTCTATATATTAAGTTTATAATTCCANTTTTCAACAGAAAACTGCCATTAACATCTGAAAATAAACTTTGTGTTATTAACAAACAAGCATGAAACCCATGAAAAACTGCTGGTCGGCTCTTCTCAATGTGGGCCAGAAGTTATATTTACTAACTTCTGGAGCAGAGTTTGACACTCTGAANCAGGAGTAATAATAAAGCCATCTGAATAATGCCACAGTTCCAATGATTCCCCTCCAGACCTCCCTTTTCTAATAGCTGGTACATGTGGGGATAGAATAATCATACCTCCGCAATGATATGCAAATAATAAATAAAAATAAATAATAACTAACTATAAGTAAATCCTGTGTTTGAA
>JABWIB010000791.1:73665-95611 GCA_016617825.1 Platyplectrum ornatum | reverse complement strand
AATACCAGAAAGAGATAGCGCCCTTAGAGCCCCCCTTGGATAACCGGGTCACAATCTCAGAGGGCGGGAGGCGGAGGCTACCACTCACTCTCCGANCAGAGGTCANNCAGTGNNCAATCTGAAGGTAGGTGTAAACATGATTTGGCTGGAGTTGGTATTTACGGGCCAAGACATCGAACGGAAGGGTAGCACGAGGTGAAATAACATCCGACAGGGTCAGTAGTCCCCTTGCCACCCAGCTAGTCACTCTCAAGTTGGGGATGAGGTGGGCTAGAGCCCCCAGGGAAAGGTTAATTATATTGCATTTTGGTCTTTGAAATAAGCGTTATAATAACATTATTTTATTTTATCGTAACTTTAATGTTTGCATTGCAATTTGTTTTTTGGCCAGTACTAGACTCACTTTTGGGTGAAGCTAGACACACCCCTATGGTGAAACAAGACACACCTCTTTGGTGAAACAGGACACACCTCTTTGGTAGCATAAGACCCACCCCTTTATTAGTACAAGCCACACCCCAGTGGTAGCACAGGACACACCACTTTTGTATCATGTCTGGATTGTGCTATCACAGTCTCCCTGATATTCATTTGCAAAGTTTGGCATGAATGGCGAAGACGTGAATATAAATAAACAAACAATACGTTTAAGTCTACAACTTACTGTGTAGATTTATGTTCATTTTAATAAATGTATAATAACATCTAGTAAGTTTTGATATTGGGTGGATTACACTGCTCAAAATGCATCCTATGCTATGACTTATATATATGACTGTGTTATGGCTAACCGTAATTCTACATAGATATTAGATTTTGGAGGTTACGGTATAAGACATTTCAGTTCAATGAAAATGTATCTGTAATACCTTTACAGCGCGTGTCATTTAACCTGGGATCAACTCTTGCCCATTTTATAGTGCGCACAATGTCCAGGAGATAAAGAAACAGTCAGAGCATGTTATTATTACATTATTCCTCAGATCATAGTACTTAACTTTCAATACTGATAAATATCATACTGTTAAAACCCATTAAACAAAAAGCATTATTATGGATGAGAAGCTAAGTGCCACGCGGTGTGGCATTTCCATTTGGTCTGGATAGCTGCTGTTCTTTATTGCTCAAAATGCACTCACCAGTTACCTGTTTTCTAATGGAGAGCAAATATAATGTTCTTGAAACACATTGTAAAAACAAAATAGTATTTTCGATACTATTTCTTCTTCAATTGCAGAGCCATCTTATATGCTCGAGGCAAGATAAACAGTATTATTATCATCATTGGGATATTAATTATATAATGCAATAAAATGTAGATACAGGTGTCATGTAGATTAAACAGACAGACAGATTGATACTTTTGTCTAATTGTTGAGGACCTGTTATGGTAATGGCTGTATAATTTTAGTTTCGTTTCGTTTAGTTATTATATACTAATATTCATATATTATGAAGTCAATACACAATGAATTGACTGCATATAAACCAGGGCTCGAAGTGGGGATAGTAAGGTGGCGGTATGGCGCTAAGCCCCGCCCCTTACATAAGCCCTGCCCCCTCCAGGCCTGCAATTTTTAAAACTAAAGCCCCCTCCATTGTTGAGGGGCGGGGTTTAGAAAAAGGGGTGTAGCTTAGCGGGAGAAGTGCCGGTATACCATACCATAACATATACCGGCCCACTTCGAGCCCTGGTATAAACTATAAAACAATGAATATATCAGAGAAAGAACATGTGTGTTGCAGTCAAGACATTCCTATAAATTATAATGGAGATAAATCGAAATAGTCTAAATAGTCTCATAGTACGTGTACAGATGTGACACTTTATAATTTTTCTAAAATACCTCCCTGTCGCAGTATGCATGGCTGGCTCCTCCACATGTAGCTTATGGGAAAGGATGAACTAATGCTTTACAGTGCACAGGTTGTCATGCAATTGACAATGGTTATCTTCTGCATGAATACGCCACCTAGCTGTTACTAGCAGAACTGAAACTTTTCAGAGTCACTGACAGCATGGCGTGAAAGCATATTAGCATGAATTTGGGATAAATCCAACACCATGGCGGTATTTTAGAAATGTTATAAAGTGTCTGTACCTTCTGACTAGCACATGATATAATGTACTTATTAAGCGCAACATCTTTTATTTAATTTCAAACCCCTCCCCTCCCAATATTTTGTTCATACTTGGTTCATACTATGGTTACTTTATTGCATACCGACACGTTTTTCATACGTTTGCATCCAGCCTATAGTGGACATTTAGAATAGCACAAGAAAACATACCTTGGGCTTGTGAACCTAAATATGTGGGTGCTTTATTAGCCTCAATAAATGGGAGATTTACTAAATACACAAGTTCCTTTAAAAAACATTTTATTAATGGATGTAAGTCAGAGTGTGGGTTATTTTTTCTGTTATGAACGTTTTATATTGTGACATGTAAAGGTGGTTTGATTTTTTAATATTTTTATTCGTTCTTCGTATATTTTATTCATGAATACATCTTTACATTTCATTTGTGCCTCAACTTTATCAACTGCTGATGAGATTTGATGAATAATAATGCTAAATATATGACCTTTCATTTTCCTATATTACATGACAACACAAAGGTACAACTTACATATGATAGTAAGGAGTTTCATAATATGGCAGCTTCTATTTTAAATCCACTCTAATTCCCTCTGCCCAGATCTATTTGATTATAAGGGGTCGTCATACATAAAGAAAATCTGCTATTAGTAATTGCATTTTAAATCAGGAATTGTCTATTTTATAAATACTTATGCAGACAATTCAAAAGTTTCAGGCCCATAATCACAAACCCACCAATTGCCCAATTATCATGTGGTTGGCTCATAAATAGATTTTTTTGCACCTGTACACATCAGTAAGGCATAGTGAAAACACTGTCCGCTCGATTTATGTCAAGCAACACTTTCTTTTCCTGAAAGGAATTATGGAACTGATTTTCTGGCAGCAGCAGTGTGCGAATAGAGCGCAGGGAGAGGGGCATGCTGTATGCCCCGAATCCCTGCGCTAATGTAAAAAGCGCAGAGGCTCCGGATGCTGTATACACGCAGCGATAAATAAATAAATACATTTATTCAAATAAAAAAACCACAAACATTTGAATTATTTAAATAATATTTTTATTTTATTTATTTTTAAAAAATGTCCTTAGGACATTACCTGCCTCTATGGCTCAGTGCTAAGCCTGCACCATGTCCTCTAATTAGCAGGGCAGTGCATATGGAAAAGAGAAAAAATATTTAGCAGTTACCATCAGGGCTGCATTAAAAGATTTTTTTAAATAAATTATTTCATTTGTGATGTTTACTCAAACATAAGTGTGTTTATGGTTTCTGATCCCTCAACAGAGTATAAAAAAGTGTCACCTAGACGTCAAGTATTCTTCTATCTATTTTGATACTGTAGTTTGATGAATAGCACACGTAGCACAGCCACACGTAGCACAGCCATAGATAAAAAAATAAAAGACTAAGGAAGTCACAAAAAGTCACAAATGTCGACTGGTTTTATCAGTTTTATCATATTTAGTTATACACATAATAAAATGTTATGTCTCAGTGCTATTTAACTTTTACAATCTCTGGTATGGGTAGAATTGTTAAGACAGTAGCTGCTGTTTGTAAATGATTGTAGGTAAAAGATTTGACAGTTTTAAGCAGATGGAGTAAACCAACACTTATTGTCATGTATAATTTATCAGTTGAAGGAAATAAATGAGGAAATAAATAAAGTTGTAGAAAGAGTATGAACTATACCCAGAATCAGAGACGTAACTAAAGGTTCATGGGCCCAAGTGCAAAAGCTCAGCTTGGACCCCCCTCCCCACCTATAACAAAAATACAGTTTCAAAAATTCTATCTGTTTACATTGTAACCCAGCATGTACATTACATTAATACTAGGACTCTAGCATTTACACTTTAAAAAATACTAAAACCTACAAAACTGAAGCTTTTAAATGTCATAATTGTTGGGATGATAGTGACCATATTAAGGAAGGGACCAGATCCTGGTTTCCCCGCTCTGCTAGTACACCAGTCATTTCCGCCAGCAGGGGCTACATTTACTAAACTGCAGATTCTAGCTCTACTCTGTGTATTGTGTGTTAGTCAGAGACCCATGTACACAATTATGATAAAGTTTTAGCATCACAGAAAGTTCAGAAAGTCCCCATAGACCAGAATTGCGAGTTTTTTTGCCAATGCTAAAATTCCACAAAGCATTTGCAAATAGATACATAGCAAAAAAAACCCCACAGTGCCATATTGTCACTTATAAATGAAGAACTATACTGTAACAAAACAGTAAAGACCTGGAGAAACAATTCTCAGGAGTGCCTATTATTATATTATTGTAACTGACAGAAAAAAAGAGAGTAATGTAAAAAATTTGAGTATTTAGAGGAGAAGGAAGTGAAGGAGGGAATTACAAATAAATAATAATTCATTGATCTGCAGGGGTTGCTAAACTCTAATTACATAAAAGATAAAGCTATGGAGTTTTTTTTTTAGCTCTTTATACAAAAAAAAAAAAGTGATTTATTTTCATGAAATTGAAATAAAATGTTTTTGCACCCCTCACAGTGCAACTCTGGATCAGCCCCCATGTTTTTTCTACCTGTATGGTGGTTTCTCTTTCATGGAGTATTGATAACGCTCCCTCTGAAGCCCACTTGATTAAATAAGGGGTTAAGTGACCTGTGATGCAGAATGCTGCTCTCTGGTGTGGTCCTGTAGGAGGGGTAATGGTGTAATGGTGGTGATAACTCCAGTATAGCAGCGTGCTGTCTGGTCACCTCATCCGAGACTCTGCTGCTGACTGCTGTGTTTGTCCTCCCCCGAAAGTGAAAGCTGAGCTCAGTCCTGCACTCTGATAGCAGTGTATCTGGAACACTACACACTGCAGGCTGTACACACATTCCTCCCAACAGCTTGCAGTAAATTATTTGGTGATATATGGCCCCCTACCTTTAAGGCCCGGTCGCACAATGGGTAACTTATGGATATAGACTTGCATGTTGTACACCATTTATGCAGTGATTCCTATTTTTACCAAGACCAGGAAATAAAAAGATATTATTTTTTATTGCAATGTCACTCTTAAGAGTCAAAATTGCATTTTATTGCATTTTATATGCACCCCCTTACTAAAAACCATAAAACAAAAAATATTGCTGCATACATTGTCTATAAAATAAAATATGTTACTTGTGCATGACTCCTTCTGTAGCACAATATAAAAGTGTATGATTTTACAACTTAAAAATCATTTTCATTCATTCAATAATTCATTTACTCTTTTTTTCCAAATAGCTTTTTTTCCCTAGCAGAGCTATAAATTTACTTTCTCCCNATGTGATATGTGAAGGCAGAAAATGAGAGCAAGTGAACTGTACACTAATTATGTTTATTACGGGTCTTCTTTATGTTGTAGATTTGATTTCAGACTTTGATTCAAGTATGTTATTCCTATTAATGTCAATGAATTTCTGTTAAGCATGAATGGCTTTGGTGCTTAAGGGATGTTGTAGGTAATTCCCTGGTGTTCTATGCATAGATGATTGAGGTCTTTTTCTTAATAAGATGTTGGATAGTAAACGTTTCGAAAAATTACCTTTTTACATGCATTGCAGATAAGCCGTTGACTCATAACTCCCAATCATTTAATCCGCATTATGGAGAAGTGATACAATTATTTCAGTGGCTGAAATTGTGTCCTTACATTTCTTGTCAATAACAATCTAAGAATATGAAGCACTTAATGTTTAATTGGGACAACACATAAATGTATCCCATATCTTAGTAGAAATGTAATGCTCAGTCATTAGTATTGATTGCAGGGCATGAAATGAGTATAAGTGGGGGTATGGAAGAGGAAGGAGCATTTATTACTAATTTGTAGGTCCGGAAAGGATCGGGTTTAAAAAAGGGATTAGTTCCAATACATTCCAGTCCAGACTCTGTACTCTGCTAATTTTTACTGTTAGACCCATGTGAGCATGAGTTTTTAGACTCTAGCATTTGATGGCAGAAACTTGTCTTCAGAATCCTGTCTCTTCCACGTATATTTATATGGCTCCTTTGATTTTTATTTTGCTGATAGTTTTGTGGGTTTTTATTCCTGACAATTGTTTGTCGGGTCCAGTGAAGCACCAAGAAATATAATTACAGATGTAACATTTTATAACTTTTCTAAAATATCGCCACTGTCAGTAACTTTGAAAAGTAGTTCTAACAGTAACAGCTAGGTGGCATCTATGCAGAAGATAACCATTGTCACTGACAGGACAGGGCGGTATTTTAGGAAAGTTATAAAATGTGCCACATCTGTACCTCATGAACCTAAAATTAATAATGTACTTCATTTTTATAATGTGTTTATGATGAATTTAGCTCTGCTTATACTAAGAATACACTACTTTAATCTGTATATAGGTGAACGTTTATTGTTGTCAGAAATTCCATATAATGTCATATTATGTATATTTTCAGCCCTTAGGGACAACAGGATTGAACTGGTCCGGGCATCTTGGCATGAATTGAGTATCAGCATCAGTGAAGTCTCTCTGTCAGATGAGGGACAGTACACCTGCTCTCTATTCACTATGCCTGTCAAAACTTCCAAGGCTTACCTAACCGTTTTGGGTAAGTACCACCATATTTTTACTTCAGGCTTATTCATACAGTAATTATAGGCTAACCAGTGCTGCGTCGTTCAGATGATTTTCTTATGTGAATTTTTAGAAAACAAGAGCCTGCAGTTTGTAATGTTAAAGTTCCTTTTAAAAACACTGGACGATTAAAAATGCATATACCGATCAACAGATAAAGATCAATGTGATAGATAGATAGATAGATAGATAAATAGATAGATAGAGAGACAATTATTTCAATAGATATACGATAGACAGAAATGTCCTAGATTTTTAATATCCCAGCTAGTCTGTATCTAATTGTGCATAGGGGACAATATAATGCCTAGAGCCCAGCTTAAACCTTTCAACTATACGTTCCTTAAAGGAATGATGGCTATAAAACAGTAGAATTAAGAAAGCTTTACGGCTGTGTATTTTTTCTGACTTAGTGTTTCCTTGCTTCGTAATACGTTGGCCATCTACTATTAGTTTTAGTTGTTTTATTTGCAGCACTTTGCCATTTATACCTTATTCCCTAAATGATCTCCCTTGTTTTTCCTCTGAGGGTTTCAGTGGCACTTAAAATGAAAGCGATTCATTGAGAAAGCCACGAAATAACACTTAAACTCTACACTTTATGAGATTCATTGAATGTCAGCAGCTGAATCAGATGAAATTGCTATAGTTTATTGCAAACACGCCTATGTTCCTAACCTGTTATACAATTTTAGAGATTGATTTTTTTTTTTTGTCCAAGAACTTCACTTATTTTAGAATACCATGCTCCTTCACTTAATAAGACTAATGCTGGATGCCAGTCATATTAAAGTTAATCCAGCCAGTGAATTGGTTTTGTGCATAGCATGTGAAAGCTGGCTTTTTTTAAGCCCCACTGAGACTATTTTACAAAAAATCTTTACAAGTTTGCCATTAAGGACAAAAACTACCCATTCTAAGCGCAGTATTTCAGGATAATAACTTCCTCGACTTAATGCTTTTCCACTGAGACCTATCTTTGGATCCAAAGTATGAATGTCTAGATAAATCCTCCGTAAGAATTGATGGTTAGACATAATGCAGGCAAAAATAAAAAGAGCTTTTTATACACAAACGTCTCACTAGTAATATTTGCAACTTCTGGTTTGTTTTTGCAAATTGTTATTTAATATTTTTGTTCTCAATTATTTTCAGTATGTCACAGATCCATTAAAAAAACATTCTTTAATAAAACAAAAATCATTTAGTTGAAGTTTTTTTCTTTCTTTTTTTTAAATGTGTCTCTTAAACATCCTAAAGAATTAGTGCAACTTCACTCCTGACTTAATATTTTGTGAGTTTAAAGAGTTAAATGAAAATAAAAATGTATTTCAGGAAATGAAAATATCTAAAAATAGGAATGTTGAAGATACATTTCTGTGTGTTAGTAATGAAGAGTAATTAGTAATTAGAGAATAGAAATGAAGTAAATAAATAAATAAATAATTCATCTTGTATTCATTTCTGTTTATTTCTGGGCTGGTCCAATTGTGCACATTGACTATGTTGAATGGCAGATGGAGGCACATTTAAACTCTGCAAACAGAATTTTGACAAAATGTGACATTTCCCTAGTTCAACTCTATAAAGAGATGAACATTTAAATTGTAGTCAGTAGACTTAGCAATAGGGCACAATGTCAAGGGCCAGTAAGATATTAGCATGTATAAAAAGAGGCATAGGTGCACGGGGCGACTGTGTGATTTTACAACTCTATAAATCCTTGTTGAGGCCTCATCTGGAATATAGGGTACAGTTCTGGGCACCACTCCATAAAAAGGACATTACAGAACTGGAACGGGTTCAGAGATGGGCAACAAAACTGATAAGGGGTATAGAGTCACTGAGTTATGAGGAACGGCTAGCAAGTTTAGGCATGTTTACTCTAGAAAAGAGGNGTCTAAGAGGTGATATGATCACCATCTATAATTACATTAGGGGTCAGTATAGAGACCTTTCACTAGAACCCATAGAACTGTACAGATTAGAAGAAACGAAGTTTCACAACCAGCAGAGGAAAGGCTTCTTTACAGTAAAGGAAGAGGAAAGGGTTCTTTACATTAAGGGAAGAGGAAAGGGTTCTTTACATTAAGGGCAGTGAAGATGTGGAATTTATTGCTTGAGAAGGTTATGATGGCAGAATCAATAGATGTATTTAAGAAGGGGTTAGACACATTTTTAGAGGACAAGGGTACCCAGGGTTATGATTGAGAAGTAAACAATTACCCTGGTCAGGAGGGAGCTTTTGTATATTTAATATAGGTTGAACTTGATGTCTTTTTTTAACCTCAACAACTATGTCACTATGCTTAGTACAATATGCAGATGAAATAATTGGAAACCCCTCCATGTCAAATAGTTTGTCCAGATGCAGACTTAAACCTTTCTTTAATGTTACTCTATTCATTTTTTTGGATGTTAATGGATGATAGTCTCAAATTTTTCAAAATGAATATGAATGAAATTCCTAATTATCATAAAAAGTTTACATAATAATATGCTTTACAGACTGATGAATGAATTTATTATTTCATTTATTTAATGCCATTGTTTAGGTGTTCCTGAAAAGCCGCACATTACAGGATTTACATCCCCTGTCATGGAAGGAGAAATAATTCAACTGACCTGTAAAACATCTGGAAGTAAACCAGCTGCTGATATCAGATGGTTTAAAGGTGACCAAGAAATCACAGGTAAGACATCCAAGGGCCATTGGATTACGTAGTGCTTTTACAATTTTGATAATCCATAAGACATGACAGGGTTGGGAAGAGGGCCTTATCTGCACGCTTACCCTCTATAGGAGGATGGGGGGTAAGGGCTATTTATTATACAATGGGGCAGCCAGGTTGTATGGTATAAGTGCTCTGTATGTTCCAGTCAACTCGCAGTGTTAGTAGCAGAACTGAGGGTAATTTTGTTTTGAAACAGAAAGTGGAACTGAGAGGTAACTTCGTTATAAGTAGGGTAGAACATGTTAAGTAGGTTGAAGAACTTAGTAAGCTTGTTTGAATAGATGAGTTTTAAGGGAGCGCTTAACAGTTAACAGGCGAGGAGGGTTATTCCAGAGAGTAGGTGCAGCCTGGGAGAAGTCCTGTAACTCTTTGCATAGAGAAGCAGATAATTCTAAATCCTATGAAGATCTGGGGTATATCTTATAATGATTGAGGATATGTATGTGGGTGCAGTGTTATTGACATCTTTGTAGGTTAGCAACATGATTTTGTATTTAATTCTATAAAGAACAGGCCACCAATGTAGAGACTGGCGGAATAATATAGGGGAAAAAACTGAATGTGTTTCATTAATGCTCATTGTCTTTTTTATGGTACTTACATAGAAAGAAATACCTGTTTTTCATACTGTTTTAATCAACCTTTCTGTGAACTCTCTTCTCTTATTTCAGGCGTGCAGAAACTACAAGAGAAAGACAGCAATGGAAAGACATTCACTGTTATTAGTGTCCTGGATTTCCGAGGGGATCGCAAAGATGACGGAGCAGTCGTCAGGTGCAGAGTGGACCATGAATCTTTGAATTCAACACCTCAAATAGCGATGCAGCTCCTAGAGATTCACTGTGAGTAGAGAGATGTAATGAAATAATAATTACTGAAAAGAATGACTGCAATATAACTGCTGGCTTATCTGACATTATTAGTTTTTCTTTTATGAGTTGTATGGATTTTTACCTCATTTGTGCTGTGTGGTTAAGCTGTGGTCTCTGATTCATACGACCCATTGTAGGAAGAGCTCTGAAACACGGCACCCGGCACAAAGATAACCTGACATCTAACTTAATTCATCATTGTGTTGCACATGATTAGCGACTCGTGACCTATCTCATTCTATAAGCATATTAATATGTTGGGATGATTGACTTACAGTAGAGTTCAGGAGGATTCAAAAGGTGGAATATTCTCTGTGTGTGTACGTGCAGCAGTTTGTGTGTATTCAGAACTGCCTGTACTAAGGTAAAGAGGCTTTATAATATATTTAAATAAGGACGTGGGTGGTTTAGTGTTGCCATCTGCACGACAGCCGTCCACTTGTGCCTCACAGTGCTGAGGTCATGAGTTCAATTCCTGGACAGAACCTTATATGTTCTGTTTTACGGTTTCTTCTCACACCCCAAAAACATGTTGGTAGGTTAATTGGCAGCTGACTAAATTGCCCCTAGGCTATGTGTATTAATTTCCTTAGAATCGAAGCCTGCGGGCAGGACCCCCTTTCCCACCAATTCTGTCTAATACTAATTGTAAAGCTCTACATAATATGATGGTGCTATATAAAAACCTGATAATAACAAATGACCCAGTTGTTACTTATAATACAGCCCTACACATTTTACAAATTGAAAACCTGTACATTTACAAATAACATTTTTAAAAGTATTTTAATGTGTTTTTTAAAATATTAATCACAATGTTTATGTTCAAAAACATATTAGTATAAATAATGAATACATAATGCATAATCAAATGTATTTAATTATTTTAAAAAAATTATACGTCTCAACATTATACCTATGCTACATTATACCTCTCAACATATCTGACTGTACATCCATATGCAAGTTACACAAGCAGTCCATTTTTTAGTATCAGCTTTTCAAAGTTTCTACTGTCATAAATATGTATCAGGGGGAAGGCCAGATACAATAAGCAAAGTGGAACAGACATATACAGAAATAATACAGTACAACGTTTCTATAATTCCGCCATGTCTCGGTATGTATGACTGGCTCTATCACATGTAGATTTCAGGAAATAAGTCCTAAGGCTGCACTAATGTTTAACAGCACACAGGTTGTCCTGCCAGTGACAATGATTATATTCTGCATTGATACGCCACATAGCTGCTACTGTTGGAACTGCAACTTTTCACAGTTACTGACAGCATATTTCGAAAGTATATTAGCATGCTTTCGGGATAATTTAGAAACATTAAAATGTGTCACATCTGTAGGTAGAGGGGATGAGGTGGAATCGATCTCCTTGAATTCTGATGAAGTAACACTAGCTTTTTCGACACTGGATCTTAGAGCAGGCCTGGCCATTCTATGACTTACCAGGTGATGTGCTTTAACCACATACGTGCTGGAAAATGTCAACTATAACCTGATTGGTTGCTATGGGCAACATCTACACTTTTTCATTCCCTCAGTTAAGTGAATAAGGGCCCAGGTCTGCCCTGGACATTCATGGGTCAGAGACCTGTCCCCACATCCTCAGTAGATGTCCAGAGTGTACATGTGTGGATCGCCCTTTAATATAAATTGGTATTGTTTCAAGTGAAGTAGACTATTCATCCCAATTTTAGCAATGGTCAAAATAATGAGCTAATTAATATTCAACAAAAATTGAATATTAATCTATTCTATTCATGAGCTCATTAGGAAACTTTTTTTTTTACTACCTAGCCTCCGGGGATAAGTTCTCCTTCCAGATGTGACCTGACTCTTCAATAAAGCAAGTGTTAATAGAGGGCAGTGATGATTTCATTTACGTTTTGATTGACTAGAAATAACCATTAGCCAAAGAAAATGGTTAATGTGTCTCTATATTTCCATCCATTTTCTGTCTGGCTAGGTGTGTGCATTGCTTGCACTAAATCAGCACCCATTTTAAACAAAAGTCAGTATTTTAGTATACAGTATGACAATATAATGTCAAACGTTTGACAAGTGCCTATGATACAGTAAAGGGGCATTTAAAGGAGTTAAATACAAACCTGAGGTAATGTGTCATTAGAGATTCCCAGCCGAATGCCAAATAGCTCAATAAAAGTATATAGAATTTAGATTCCCAATAGAAATGTAAACTTTGTAATGTCATAGATCTTATAATTAATTTTATTTATGCCACTAAGCCTTAGCCTTAAAAAATCATTTAAAGTCAGAAATGAGAGTTAATGCCAAAGCTTTACAGTAAATGTTAAATGTTAACCTGAGTCAAACCATGTTAATTTGCACGGGGGAAGAAAATATAAAATATGCAAACAGAATTATAGTGACAAAAAAAACCAAAGACAAATTTTGTGGAGACCTTTTCCCCTTCTATGAGGGAATGACCACTCTTCCCATATGGAGGGGAATACACACAGAGGACCTACCTGAAGACTTCCGCACTGATTTGCTTCACAACAACCATATCCCAAAAATTGAGTATTGGAGAAGGATGCCTGTCCGGCACAGTGAATGTGATGACCTCGCAATCGCGGTCATCACCAACCCCATCAACAACCCTTTCCCGAACACCCTCCCTTGCATCAGTGGGCTAATATACACCAGTATGGTATATTACCACTGTTTCCCCAATTAAGCTCTGTCTCTTTGTATAAGCCCTGCCCCAATCAGACTGGAGGGGAACATTTATCACAAAATCATACTTAAGGGGCACGATTTATATAAGGCTGCAGGGCTTAGTGCCATAACTGCACTTTTAAATTCCCACTTTGAGCACTGCCTTATACTAATTCTTATACTTTCCCTTACCCTTCCATTACTCTAACCCTTCCTTCCCTGCAGCCCAACCCTACCCTTTTCTCTCCTACGATGCATCCCCTTCACACCTAATCCTAACACTCTGCTTCTATACTCAAACGCCTCCCTGCAAATTAACCCTAAGCTTCCTCTTCTCCCTTCAGTTCCCCTCCCTGTAGTCTAAACCTAACCTCCCCATTTATACATCATGTTCTCCTCTTAGCCGAACCCTAACCCTATGCTGTACAGGGCCGTCGAGAGAGGTGGGGAAGGGGCCCGGGCCTGGAGCTGACAGGGGGCCCGGGATCGAGTTTGCTGGTTTTTGGAGTTTGCTGTCTCTGTAGGTCTAGTGCTTTCTACTTTGTAGGTATACATTCAAGGGAAAATAGGCATGCCCCCAATGGTTTGAAAACATATCTGCCAATTGTGTATGCCGTATAGCGGAGGAAAAAAATTGTGCTTATTAAATATGAGGGGGCCCCAGGAAGTTGCTGTACCAGGGCCCAAAATTTCTCTTGGCGTTCCTGACGCTGAATACCCTTGCATACCTGTTTCAGTAGGTCTTCAGGGGACCTGTGAGGTACAGCCACAGAATAGTGCAGGTGCTGATCTTCCGGGGACCTCTTGTTTTGTGTAGTATTTATTTCGGTACCGTAAGAGGGATAAATCAAAGACCAAACGTAATATATTAAAAGAAATAAAAAATGTATTATACTTAGCTTCGGTTCAGATGTCAATCACAAAGGAACATCAGGGGTTGCCCAAGTATTCAGGAGCCGCTCCCTGTAACAGTCTGGGTCTCTGTATATAGGCTGAATTCATAGTACCAGGGTCATAGCACTCACAGGACAGCTGTGTGTGAGGATAGGGGAATGAGGACGGCTCCTGAACAATGGGCAACCTGGACTATTATACCTTTGGTAGATATGTGTCATTCAATGATTGGATAGTAAATGCTGCATACCATTATATGATATTTTGGTAAACAGGGAAAATACATAGAGTGATGTTAGTTAACACATGACAGAGAATACATAAGATTTACATTAATATAATATAACATGGCAAAAAGTCCAAAATTATACTACCCCTCACACCTCTCAAGAAAGAGACTACTGGTGTAATGAATGGAGTATTGCTGAAATATGGATATATTAAACTACTCAAATAATTAAAACATTGTTCTACATAACCACTATTTTGCATTAAGCTGTCTCCTGTATGTATGTCAAAATAATAATTTTGGAAGCCGAGAACGACAGTGATTTCCAGTACCATGTCATTACAGGGGAAAATAATACTAATATTAAAAAAAAAATAATAAATACTGTTAGTTTTACTGACTTGCAATGTGTAA
The DNA here is from genome assembly GCA_016617825.1 of Platyplectrum ornatum. Taxonomy (NCBI): domain Eukaryota; kingdom Metazoa; phylum Chordata; class Amphibia; order Anura; family Limnodynastidae; genus Platyplectrum; species Platyplectrum ornatum. The sequence goes on along the minus strand of JABWIB010000791.1, from coordinate 81,062 downwards.
GTAAGACAGCCTCAGCAGTGAAAACAGTAGCTGCTGCAGAATATGTTGTTCTCAGGACGGGTAACTAATTTGTATGGTTCTTGCTTTCATGTTCCTATTCCCTAACACCATGCTATGGGTGCAGTCATTTTAAAAAATGTATCAAAAGTTTGCATATTCAATGTTTTTTCAACCCAGAGTCTGTCTCTGCGCTGCAGGGGGCTGTGGAATCAAAGGCAAAGGCAGTCAAGTCAGACTCATTGCCCGCTTTGTGATATTCTGAATCTGCTTACCAGATACAGTGGAATGGAAGAAACTTTAGAAAACATTATTCTGCTAAAGCCAGTGTGAGGAGATATTGTGGCGTATTGTACATATGTAGATTGTGTTTTTGTATTTAGTTTAGGCGCATTAGCCATTCATTGGAAGATTTAGATATAGAATATTCTATGGAGGCTAGAAAGGGACAGGGGACTAATAGTATAAAGCACAAATGCTGGCTTACATCTTCTCAAAATAATGATGTCCAGCATTTGTGTTGCTTATGCCCCTGGATGCGAAAATAAACAATAGTCATCTGCACCCTTACATTCTAATTCATTTGTGCAATTAATAATGAGTTCTCCTTCTATGTAATAATTGTCTTGTTTCAGTCACTCACTTAAATGACCTCATTTGTAACATCTGCATATGCATTTGCCAGATGTTACCACTGATTATCCTATAGGACGCAGCCTTTTATATGGTTAGCCCCCACATTGTAGATGGATAGCCATGCTATATGCAGCAAGGGCACTGTGATTTTACTTTCTGTATAGATCTGCTCCCTTGCCGAGGCATAAGGTAGAGTTCTGGACACATAAGTACTCTTGAACGGTGGGAGTTCACTCCCCTCTCTTGCTTGTATATCCTATTTGTAATGGGCCAATATCCTCAGCTTACATGGAAATAATAGTTTTAATGAGCAGAGGACAATAGACCTAAGAAGGGTAAACACCAGAGCGATTCTCGTATAAATAACAGCTGAGTGTGTGTTCTCCCAACATTCTACAGAATGGTTTTATTTTTGGGAGCTCCTAATATTTCTGTTAAACAATGTCCCTATCTCCCGAAAAACTTCTGTGTCTACTGACCAAAGATCTTCAGCGCAAAATTTCCCATTCATAATTCAGTATAGAGCCACCTTGTGGACGATTATGTAATTACATCTGCACTCTTGCATTCTATCATGCAATCACTGCAGCAAAGGTTTCATCAAGCAATGGGTACAGGGAGATCATGAAGTGTGTACCCGTACTTTGAAACCTGCTGCTGCTGTATACAGGGCTGTCCAAGCAGCAGTGACAGGGTCCTGGTTTCAGTCCTTTATTCCAGTATTATTACATTTGAGTTTGCTTTATGACTAATAGCGAAGGTTTTTTACAAAAATGTTTTTGTCGCACTCAATGTACATTTATATAGGTCTCCATTGTGGATGGATGGCCAGCTACTGGCTAAAGTGGCAAAGTTTGTGCAATTCGCTGTATAGATTGTTTTAGCCTTCGGCAATACTGCCATGCAGTTTGTCTTGTTTACAGTTTTTTTTCCTCGTATTCATTTTGTACGTACTCAACTCTTTTTACTTACTCAACACAATTTTCTTTTTATACTTTTTACATTACGATGGAATTATATTTCCCTCCTAATCAATACAGTTATAGGAAGTCATGTTTTTCCTCCTGTTCAGTTTACTGCCTTAAATACACTACGACTGCTAAATTTAGTGTTGTAGTCCTGTGGGAATGTGCGCACTCCACAGAGATCTTAACAAGAAAGTCTGAACAAACTGGCACATTCTCACTCAATAGCAATTTTACTCAAACATAAAGTGTGACAGACAGCTGGGAATCTGCGGCTACACCAGTTTACCTGGCTATGTATTCTTCTATGAAAACATTTGTGTATTGTTAAATCAATGTACCTTTGATTTCTGTATGCATTATAAGTACAATCCTTAGGGATTATTTATTCCTATATTAATATGTTCATTTTACTTGCTGGACACACTAAGATACCTCGCTTCTAGGACAGGGTTGCAGACTCCCATGAAATTTCTGTGATGCTCCTGAATTTCAGGCGCTTCTCCCAGTATCCTGGAAGTAGGGAGGGCTGGGCAGGGGGACATATACCCCCTAGATTGTTGCCCCTGGAGCTTTTTCGGGGACGCTGGCCTTGTATAAAGGGCTGCTGGATGAGAGACAGGCAATTATATATGTTCCTGGTTGCTCTGATAGTGGATTACACACAATCAGAGCAGCCGGGCAGCAGTGTGTACCTGTCTCCCAGTCAGCAGCCAGACAATGAAAGGCTGTCAGTATGCTGATTGGTGGATAGCTGATAGCCATTCTCTTCTGGATCCCAGGCAGCAGCCAGTCAGTTAATGACTGTCAGCACACTTTGGTGGATTGGTGTATGCCATCAATATGCTGACAGCTATTCACTTCAAAGTAGCTTGTAGGGACTGCAGGAGAGGTAAGTTACGATTTCTTGATAACCAATTAAGGGGAAAAATCGAGCATAATATCTGAACTAGTGCTGGTGATTGTTCAGGAACCATCACAGACAGTTCTATACTAAAAGAAGAAACAGTCTTAAGCAGGGAGACTTCTGGGAGACTAAAAAATGGGGATGTTGCCCCTAGCACATATTCTCCAGTATGTGAGATAAAACTGAGCGCTTGAATCTGATCTGATCAGGTTGCTATGTGCAACATCCCCACATTTCAGTCTCCCTGCAATCTTCGATTAGTAAATTTAGGCCTCATAGTTTCTTTTCAGAAGAATATCCTGGGCCATCTCCCTGTATTTGCCCGGGAGAGTCGACAAATGGGCGTGGCTTTATGTAATTAAGCCCCGCCCACCAACAGTAGACTGCTGATTTCCTGATCAGGGTGGGGCTTTATGCAAATCACACCCTTTGCCCCATACTGACATATTTTGCATTTCTCCTGGAAGGGGATAAATGTTATCAATAACATCGGATATAGAAAATGGCTGGCTTTAGGGAAACACTAGCTTAATATCTATTGATATATCATATTGTATAGTATGTATTTGCGTTTCATAGTGTCTCCACCATCGGCTCCCGGCTCCCGCTGCTTTTAGGTCCTCTATGGTTCCTGTCCCTGCCACTTACTTTTCTTTTTTCTTTTTTTTTTTTCTTTCTTTTCTTTATAATCTATTTTTTTCCCCCAAGATGTTCCAACAATAAACATTGAAAGAACAGTCACAATCAGTTTCTCTTGTAATTTCTCATTGCGAGGGAGGTCTACAATGTATTCCAGGTCATTGTGTTGTTGTATTACTGGCCCTTGCAGCATTGATAGGGCTAAATACCCTTTGACATCATTTATTTCTCCAGCATATGGGTCATCACACATTTGGACTGTGTGGAGAAAGAAACTCTATAACACACAGTTACTAGCCCATTATTCTCTATGTAATCAAGCTTTTGAAAGAGCGCTGAAGCCATATCTGTAATTCCAAGAAAAATTTGTGATGCTGTTTTATAGTTGATTTATGCCCCACTCTGTGCCTTGAAAGTGTATTTTGAAGCATAAAATAGCTTTTAGCCAAGAACAGAAAGTAAAGCTAATTTATAGTTGTAACAATATGTTTCAGAGCTTTAAAGTAGAACTTGGGTTAGAACATAGTGGCAAAGACTAGGTTGCAAGTAATCACTTTCCATTGAGGACATGCTAAATGGGCTTTGTGTTACTCAGAATAACAGAGTCAGATAATGTCAATGGATTGCGCTTGTTTTGTTCTTGTGTTAAAAGTTTATGGGGTAACTGGTTTTAACATATTAAAAAAAGAGGAAAATATAATTGAGCTATTGAAAACTGGTAACCCAGCTTCTAGAAATGTGCAGCTGCAATCAAACTTACAGTAATGAAACCCTGGTCAGCTCATAATGGACCAGATCCAGATTTGAAAGTAATAGTTTACAGTTCTACCTGGGCAAAACCATGTGAGATTGGCAGGGAGGAAATGTAATCTCTTGGAAACAGTATTATAGGAGATATCTCCTAGTGTAAGTCTAATAACAGTGGACCAGATCCAGTACTTTAGGTACTTTTGATTTTTGTCATAATTGGGTAAAACCATGATCAATTGCAGGGGGTTAAAATGAATGTTAGTGTTTGCATGGAGAGAAAGTTACTGTTACACTGTTATTAGACTTGGGCTGGAAACATTGTCTCTCAACTCTAATATTGTTTGCAACTAATGAAATTTACCTCCCCTGCAATTCAACATGGTTTTGCCCACTCTTGAGTAAGTTGTAAGTAAGTCATTATTACATAAAGTGCAATAAGCTTCACCTTATATTCATCATGGTTTTGTCCAGGAGTAACTTTACACTCTTGGTGGCATATTTACTAAGCGGTGAGATTGCAGTGAGATTGGAAAGTGCCTATAGTAACCAATCAGATTTAAGCTCTCAGTTTCATTTTACACACTGGAAAATGTAAACTCGAATCTGATTGGGTGCTAGTGGCAACATACCCACTTTCCAATCTCACCGCTTAGTAAATATACCCCCTAAGTCTGAGTCTGAGTTTAGTAAATTTAGCACTAAGACTTTTGGTTTCTCCGCTCAGGAGAAACCGAAGGGCGGCAGCATGGGCTGAACAGAGGGCGTTATTTATGTAAATCACACCCAAAAAACCCTGCCCCACTAGATGGATAAAGAGTATATTTTGCTATGAGTGGGTAGAGCTTGACATAATCAAGCTCTGCCCTTTTTATGTAACAATTCGGGATGCAACTTCCAGGATACCGAGAAAATTGCCCAAAATTCAGGTAATTGCCTGGAAATCCCGAGAGAGTCCGCAATCCTACGTATTGTACTGGCTATAACAGCATGTTTTACAGTGACCAGGAATCTTCTGTTTCATAACAGGGAGCAGTTAATGTTCCAATTTTCATGGTAGCTAAGGGAGGCCTGGCATTTAAATTCATCTCATGCTGTCTCTTAGCCCAAACATAAACTATTGTATAAGATAGAAGCTGTTCGATACCTGTGTGCAATAATAAGTGTTTTCTTACATGTAGAATATATTTCATTAATTTGTTTTCTGTTGCCATTCAGTATGGTTCTGCTGTTATATAAACACATGCTGTCCCGGACACACGCTATCTATAAATCTATTCCCCCAATTGTGGCAGTACAGTAAATGAAATGCATTGGGAAATAGGGTATAAAGAATGAGACATGACATACAAGAGTCTATACTTTATTTACATATTTCAAAGTCAGAAAGCCAATTAAATTATCTTTATATGTGCAGTATACAGTATTTACATATACAGTACATATGCAGTACATACTCATTTCAGTGAGAATTCCGCTGGCTGTTCTATATACGGGCTGCTGATCAATTGGCTTGAATCCAGTCTAAAGCTATTAGGAAACCCATAGAGGTGTATATATATATATATATATATATATATATATATATATATATATATATATATATAATGCTCATTGCATATTACATATATCAAGGACTTTTGAAATATGTTCATAATTTACCAATGTTATTGACAGTTACTTCATATAACGTACATTGACTGTAGCATTTGTGGTCCTTTAAATTACAATTAAGAGTTCTTGGCTACTTCTTGGTTGCACTGCATTTAAAATTTTAATTCACGTTATGTCCTTTATAACACATTTAGAGGATCCACGACTAATGATGCTTGTATTAAAGATGAATTTGGGCTATTAAAATGTCATAGAGAAAAGCTACTGAAGTTCTTCGTTAGTAGGAGACATCTATGTTTCATGATCTATAGTATACAATATTAAACAAATACTTAAAACCAAAAATCATAACATATGGCTTATTCATCAGTTTTATAAATATTAAGTTGCTTCCATATCAAATCCGTTTTTTGCTAACGCAGCGACTTAGAAGTATCTTACTCAACTTAAATAAACTCTGAATTCTAGTTTCATAAAATGTTAGAAATTTGTAAATTCTGTAAGCATATATTCTCCCATACAGTTGTTTTAATAGAGGTTTATATACTGTATTGACATGGCCTCCATTTCTGCCCCTCAACATTTCTTTTTAATAACCTATTATTGACTTTCCTTACCTTTGCTGCCTTCCTCCTTCTCTTTCCACTTGAATGATGCAGACCTGTTTTGTGGTCACTATTGTGCAATGGGCATTGTATGGTGGTAATTAATACATAAAAATCATTTTGTACTTGTAACATAGATTTTTTATGTTATACTAATTTAATGTGATAGACAGATTAATGCTTGGAGAGAATGGTATAATAGGGGGTATATTTACTAAGCTGTGAGATTGCAGTGAGATTGGAAAGTAGAGAGGTTGCCCATAGCAACCAATCAGATTCAAGCTCTCAGTTTCATTTTGCACACTGGAGAATGTAAACTCGAATCTGATTGGTTGCTATGGGCAACATCCCCACTTTTCAATTTCACTGCAATCTCACCGCTTGGTAAATATACCCCTAAGTGTTGTTGGGAAAGTGCTGCTTTCCTGGTGGCATAATATGTTATGTGGGGAGAGCAATGTGATTGTGATGGTGTATTTTTGGTGCGGTGGTCATCTGTAATGTGGGGAAACTGCAGTAATGAACATGAACTGAGCATAGGCCTTTGTAGACAAAATGGGCTCTATGTAGTCTATGTTGTCTCCACATCTGACAGAACTCTAAATTTGGGGCAGGGGCGTAGCTACAAAAGGATGGGCCCCATAGCAAACCTTTCAACAGGGCCCCCCTTCACTATTTTCTATCTATCTATCTATGCCCCTTTTCTCATTTGCATATGCTAATTAGAAGCGCAGTGTGCACCATGTCTGGACATGGTGCAGGCTTAGCGCAGACCCAGAGAGGCAGGTAATTGTCCATAGGACAAGAAAGTGTTTAAAATAAATAAATAAATAAATAAAATATTCTTTTAATATTTAAAATGTCTATGTTTTTTTTTTAACTTTTTTTTATTATTATTTATTTATTTTTTTTTTACTTTAGAAAGCTGGCATTGAATGCCGGCTCTCCTGCTCGCAGTGTGCGCAGCGAGCACACGCTGGCAGAGGCTCTGGAGCGATGTTTAAATGAGCTTTTGCGCAGCTCTGAATCTAGCGTACCTGGCGGCCACAGCATGCGGCCGCCAGGAACGCTGAATCAGGTCCGTTGTTTCCAGCACAAGTCTATTAACAGTGTAACAGTAACGCTGGTCAGTATCTGTGTGCAACATGCAACAATAAAGTATTCTCCCTGCATGCACACACTGACATTCATTTTACCCCCCCTGTAATTCATCATGGTTTTACCCACTCTTGACTTAAGCTGGGCATACACTTTAACATAAATTGTTCCAATTGAAAGATTTTTCAA